>CM038707.1:35091191-35371191 GCA_021613375.1 Megaleporinus macrocephalus
ATTGACTAAATCAAATCTGGGCTACGTGGAGAAACGTGTGAAGTTAATCTTTTGTCCAAACATTTTTGTAGTTAACCCCCCCCCCCCCCCCATCATATTTAGTAGTGCTTCTGCTTTGCATCTGTGTTAAATCTATTTTTTTAAAATCTAACTCACTTTAAAATGTCAATCTGACCATATTTAGATCTGTAATCCTTTAAAACCACTGACCTAAATTCATTTATTATGCAGTAACTGTTACAAACTACTGACAAAACAGTGAATTTTTCAGTTATTACTACGAAGCTGAGTTGTGAGTCGTGTATTTATTAGAATCAAAGTGTGAGGCTTTGTGGCTTAAAGGGCTAAAAAAATTCAATTATTAAAGAAGCAAATGTTTTTTTTTTTTTTTTTCTTTTCTGCTGAAAAGATGTTAACACCACCTCGACATAGAAACAAACATTTATCTGGCATGTTTATGTACATTCTAATACAAAACTATTATTATTTATTTGTTAAGTTTAACAAATTAGAAACATACAAGGTATAAAATATGGCAGATGTATAACTTTGACACTCAGTCGGTGCTTAGTGAATGTTTCAGACTTTTAATTCTTTAAGATTTAGAATTTATTCCAACATATCCCTGGAGAAAGCTTCTAGTTCAAAAATATCCATAGGTTCTTTTGCATGCACATCATATTTGAGTAAATTTCCATTAAACTCCTAATAAAACTCCTAATAAATAGTCCTAGTCGAAAACTTCAATCTTTCAATTCTCTAAGTAGTACAAGGTTGATTTTAACATTATGAAATGTTTCTCTATTTTTGAAATATGTTTTCATATCAGCAACTAATCTTCAATTAAACAGCATATATAGATACATATTTCATAACAGAACAAAAACAATAGGCATTTGATGTGCAGTCATTTATTTAAAAAGAAGTTAACTGTGATATCTGTTAAAAAATAATTAAACCTTTGGCTTTAGTATCCGGTTCTGTGCTGTTTGGCAGAAATAACATAATGCAGACATTCCCTATCACTGTCTACCAGCTTCTGAGATCTACTGGGAGTTCTTTCAACTGTACAATGTTTGAGGGGCTTCTTGCATGTACAGGCTGTTTCAAATCCCCCCACAGCATTTTTAATGGAATTCAGATCTGGTTTTTGACTAGGTCATTCCACAACCATTCATTTCTTCTCTTTGAACCATTCCTGGTGGATTTACTTGTACGTTTGGAATCATTATCCTGTTGGATGGTCCACTTATTGAGCTTCAACTCTTTGGCAGCAGACCTCTCATTCTCCTTAAGCACTCTCTGGTATGAAAGAGAATCCACAGTTGATTATATGATTGCAAGTTGTTCAGGCCCTGGGGTAACAAAGGAGGCCAATTCTATCTTGGACTGACCGGTCTATAGCACATTGTTCCTGGTTCTTACCTAGATTTTAAATAACAAACTTTAGTCCGGTGTTCTTTTTATGTAGGCTAAATGTGTGCAGTCTTTTTCTAATGCTAAACAATTGCACCTTCATATCCACAGTGACAAGAGCTACCTGCAGATACTCTGATTAAAGTCTGAGGTTCTTAGAGACTTCTTTTAGCATCTTCTTTTAGCATCTTCAAGTCTGCTCTTGGGTTAAATTTGCTGGGAGGCCTGGACTGGATAAATTGGCTGTGGTTTTTAAATCTTAACTACTTGCGGATGATCATCCAGACAATGCAATGATTGAGTTACAGGATTTTGGATCACCTCTTAAATCCCTTCCCAGACTCATAGGCATATACAACTTTCTTTCTGAAGGCCTCAGAGAGCTTCTTTTGCTATTTACACGATGATACCACGTTCACCTGATTTCAATATAACACATTTGAAAAAGTGAGACACTCTGTGAAGAGTGTACTTCCTTTTTCCACATGGTTAAACTGCATAACTGTACAAAAATGTTATGTGTTCAATTATATGACCTTTATTTATCAGGACTGTTTAAATAAAGACTTGATATCTGCATTTCCATACATGTTGAAGAAGTCTAAACTCTGGAGTGCACTTCCTTTTTTACATGACTGTATGTTTTGGATCACTGTCTTGTTTTAATGGCCAACTGCTTTTCTTCTTCAGGTTCATTAAGAACTGCGTTAGAAAAATCGTTGATCTCTTCATCCCTCTATCAACACAACATTTCCTGTTGAGCTGGCTATCACAAGGCATGATAGATCCAACCCCTTACAAGGTGCTCTTTCATCAAATGCTGTTCCTGCTTTTCTCCTAACATACCTTTGGTCATTCTAGAGAAAAAGTTCATTTTTGTATTTAGTCAGTCTGTGCCTCCAAATTGCCTCTGGTTTATCTGAAGCTGCTACTGCACAACCATGGTACTGGCATTTTTGGTTCCATAAGGCAAATCTGGTACCAATGTGCTGAGGTTCCCAGTGTGCTGAGTCAAAACCCAAAGGTTACACAGACTGCTGCAGACTACTGACTGGTCAGAGAGAATTGTCACCATTACTCTAAATACATATGCTAACACCTGATACCAGGATAGACTACCCTCTTTTGTTGACTTTGGGGTCTCATTAACTTCCATATTTAATGACATTCCAGACCATGAGAAGTACATATCTTTAATAGTCTTCTCTTGCTTTGTAAAAGAGAATTATCTTTAAGTTCAATTGTTCCCACCTCACTTGATAAAGGCCTACAAAAAATAGCATAAGTAAATCGAATGAGCATCCAACCCTAGACACACACCATATTTAAAGTTCTATTTTTTCCAATTTGTTAAACTCATTAAATAAAAAAAAATGATCAGGGAGTCCTCAAACTTCTGCATACAACTGTATTTAAATAAGGATTAATGTCAAACATTCCAACATTTTATCAAATCTTGAATGTTCCAGTGAGTGTCATTAGCTAAGAACTTCAGAACAAGGCTTTACGCTGTGATATTACTGCTACTAGCAACTGGATGATGCCTGAAACGCTGTGAACCCTGCAGGTTCCTCTCTGATCTGTGATGTGTCTCCATTACTCCTGTAGGGGACCCTGGGACACGTCTGCGCTCAGCCTCGCAGCTGGCACACGTGCAGCGGCACATAGCCGAGGGGGGCCGTGCCACCTCCACGCTCAGAGTGTGTGCCAACAGAGCACGCTTAGTGCCAGGCTCCTGTCAACCAGGAGATAACTCCTCTCAGGCTGGACAGAGCTGGCCACTGCCAGGGGTAATTGGAAACAGTGTCTATCCATCTGCTGCACATAGATATATAATTATGTGTAGAAATTGGAAAAATGTGAGAAACAAGAGTTTTGGTGTTCACAAATATGGAAAAGTGAATTTGACTGAAATGAAGCTTTTGATGTAGAATGCTCATATTGTCAAAACAAACAAAACAATAATGTCAAAACTCTGCAGTTCATACAGTTCATAGATAAAATCTCAACCCTTATTTTGAATTTATTGGTTTTATGATATCACAAAAATCAACAACTTTACATACATTCTTCTAATCAACTTATACCAATTTAGCCCCGCCCATCCACGCTGAAGTTAGAAGAAGTGTTTCAGCCCAGACTGCTTTGTGAAGGAGAGAATATACAGAATAGCCAATCACAAATAAGGTACATACTGCAACAGTCAGAGAAAAACTTTGTAAAAGACTTTACTTTTAACGTAAGTCAATGGAACCAGACTTTTTTTCCAGGTAATTCTGGGCTATTCCTTTGTGTCCATTTATTTATAGAAGGAACAACCGACATTTTTTAAATTATCAAAAACAAAAAAAAGGAAAAACAGGAAAGATTACAAGAAAAAATTACGAAATTGCCTGTATGCAGCCTGTAATTACAGATTGAAATGTTAAAAAATAAATAAGACTTTTATTTATGCCCATAAAACCTAATTATTTCTAATTTCATCTACAATAAATGAATGAATGTTTTGAGTCAGTTCTTTTCCACATGTGTTTGTATTTATATATAAAAAACATCATCAAAAAACTAGTCTTTCGATAATTTTAGAATTAAAATGTTTTTCACATTGTTATTATTATTATTATTTGCCGCCGTGACATACTTTAGAGAATTCATTTGCCAGAACCGATTGTTAGAGTCACACTGTTTTATTGCTTAATGAAGAAAAAACTAAGAACTGTCTTTAAAAACATATTTTAAATAGTAGTATAAAACATGACATAAGTCTATTAGCAGCAATCATTATGTAATATGATACAGAACATTCAGGAATATAATTTTTATGAATGCAAGTTTTCTAGGATATGTGATTTTATGTTCTGAATGTAGAGAAAAACTCACTACACAGTGAAAACCCAGGGAACATGGAGCAGCTGTGTGCTTGTTGGCATTGCTACAAAAGAAATAAACATATTAGGATATTTGAGTTAGATTCAACATAAACAAGCTTCTCAGAAAAGTATGCCATTACAGTATCACAGAGTGTGGGCGCTTAAACACAGGTAGACACAAATGGAAGCAAACTGAACAAACGTGTTGAACTGAATATTATTCTGTCAAGTTTTTACAGTGTTATGATTACATTTTAAACCAAGACACATATCACATATCTAAAAAAAATGATTGATGGCACCGAAATCATCATTTCTCCCTGTAGTGTCGTGCTTTAAAAGACAAATGCACAGCACTTCTGCTGTCATTACCGAACCAGTAAGTAATGCTGGAAGAGCTATTAGTTTAATTGCTATCATGGTCTCCACAGTATCTAACATGCTGACCACGAAAGTCATTTCTAACACAAACAATTAAGCTGTGCATAATTAGTTGGATGATGCCAATTTTCTGTGCTTGAAGCCATTTTAACATCTGAGGCCTAAGCATATGGTCAGACCCCTGACCCCTAGAGGATTATCTTTCGCGCCATGATCAATCCTGATGCTTTTACGATTGCAAATGTCCAGTTAAACTACCTCGTAATGGCCGTGCGACTTCAGCCTCCCTCATTTTCTCTCGTGCAACCCTCTGCTTGTAAAAATAACTGTTGGTTTCAGGGCAAATCTAGAACGGCGTGGCAGCAAATTTCATAACCGTGTCACAAATTATTGCCTTGTTGGAATCACTAAAGCATATGTTCTCTGGGCCCAGTGATTTTTATGAATAGAAAATGCAATGAGTGGCTGCATGCACAGTCATGAAACTGGCGGAGCAAATGTTCGATGATTAAGCGCCTCCATTTGGTTTCTTGTCTGCCATGGCGTGCTGTGGATGTATTTTTAGTGCTCAGTGGGTTCAGTGTGACCAATTAATGAAGGCCTGTGATGCCAGGGCATTTTCGACACTGTGCCAGAGAGTTTTGTTTGTCATGGCTGCATAAATAATGGGAACATCGTGTTCAACAAATAGGCCAGTGCCAAAATACACTCATACATAGTAAATTACCCATCTGCAATACAGAGCCTGTTGACTTTGCCGAACACTGCATGTCTGAGTGCTGTAAATCGCACTGCTTCTGAAGCCTGACTAGCACATTTGAAACATTCAGACTGGTGAAGGACATTAATAGGGTTTTTGCATGAGGCCATGTTAGACATTTCCAGAACGACACCTTATTTTCTTCTGACAGATTATAAATAATTGCCTATATGGAAGTATACATATGTATACCAACATAGGCTATTATCACATACTCATATACTCCCATATGTAGGCACAGTAACGTAGCGCCACATAGAAACATCTCATTATCTCAAGACAGTGGAGGAACACACATAATTAGTCTGGTAGAAGAACACTGTTATTTCATATAGAGTATAAATTCTGTTATATATAGTTGAGTATGGACCTAGCCTACACTGTTAGCATCACTCAAGGTTTAGCAGCAGCAGCAGCAGGTCTCTACTGGTCATTTCAGACCCCAAACGATTGCCGATGCATTGCCTCCCAAGGTTCCCAAGGCAAAAAAAAAAAATCTCAGTCTTTAAACCAGTAGTCATCAATCACCACACATCCAGAGAGGCCCAATATCAGGACATTAATGTGGAGGCAGCCCCCTCTCCCCTCACCCCTGACCCCAACGCTGCCAGCAGGGAGATGGAGGGAGAAATGGAGGTGTGTGGGATCTGAGCCTGTCACTAAGTCTCTCTCTATCCATCCTGGGGGAGCCCAGAGGGGACTGAGGGAGGGGATTACCAGGCCTGGATGGACATCTATGCTGAGCTTTGTTCAGCTGAGGTGCCATCTTGGTCCTGTGGGTTTTCTAGGAGTGATATGGGTGGAGTGTTAGGTCCTTCCAAACCTAGAGCAGAAAAGAGATGTGGATTATTTTGGGCACTGGAGCAGTGAGCTCTCTGAGAAACGTCTTGAGGTAGCATGGTACGCTAATCAGGAGTTGGAACGCTTCTCTATACTCTGCTCTATTGCTTTGAGTTATTATAGCCCCGAGATCTGGACATCTTTCCCCAAAAACCTGTAAGTCACTGGCACTCAGAATCAGTGGCTTCCAGTTGTTACCATTTATTGGCTTTTGTTTAGCAGATGAATGTTTCTGTCTTTTATTTAGTAGTTATTCTTCTTTTCTTCCTTGTTGGACAAGACCTGACCCATTTTGGTTTGCACAAATTCCGTTTTTAAATGTTTTTTAAACAAGCAACCCTCGCGTCTCTGGTACAAATGAGCTACGTCATTGTTTCGAGCACATACTGTTTATAAACAATTCAGCTAAAAGTGGAACTGTGACAGACCTGCACCCTGTCCACACATAGCCAGCAAAACATCATGTCTTTGGCCTCCTGTCTACATGAAACTTACAGCTTTGGCCTCTGAAAACTGAGGTTTCTGAAAATGCTGACATCACACAATTAACTTGCACATGCCTGCTGCTGTTTTCATTTATCGAGCATGCAGAGCTGGGTCTGAAGTATGGCTGATGACAGGGTTTTTGTGTTTTCGACTGTTTAGTGATGATAACATGTTTACAACTTTTCATTCAGCCTTTGTGTGGAGGCATCAGAATGTAATGCACTCTGTTTTTTAAGGCTGCCTTTACACGTCGAACTTTCTTTAATGTGACTTTAGTTGCTTGAAACACAATTTTATTGGAGTTGTATAATATAAAGTTTCCTGCCAAAACAGTTTAAGCAATATTTTAAATGATTGATTAAAGGACAACAGATAAAACATAAAATGGTCCACAGAAAAAGGAGGTCCTCCTAATCAGCTTTATGCTTGGTTGGCAGTTTTCCCCTTTTCAGTTACCTGAGCCCTAGCAACTAACCTAGGTTTATTAAAGATATGGTTACTGAAGCTGAATAACTAACTGCTCCTGCCACTGTTTATTGTTCTTTGTTAGTCTGCTGTTATCAAGATCTATATATCTAGATTATACAATCTCTCCTCTCTACTAATACTAAATACTAATACTAAATTATTACAGAACAGAAGGCCAGGGTGCAGCTCTTGATGAACTTGCAGAGCTTCTGGGACACGTAAGCGAGACATCAAGTGCAACCACAATGGTCACCTACACAAAGGCTTAACATAAGAATAGCAGATTAAACTATAATACAGAATGAAGAATGCTATACAGCAGGACAAATGATGTAAGGCAAGATAATGTAATTTAAATTAAGGTGATTTTGAAGCATTTCTATTGGCTTATTTATCATAATGATACTATACTCAAATCACCACAGGCTATTAGGTTATTAAACAATATAGATGTAACTTCTGTGACACACATCTCAATAATTGTGATGAAACATCTACAGTAAAGGTTACAGCAGCATTGTCACAAGAAATCTCTAGAAATATCTCACAAAATTTGCAGATAATGTTAGGCTGTGCCCTGCTCTCCTCTATTTCACTACATTTAATAGCTGTTCAGTTTTTTATCTTAGTTCTTTCTACGCTCAGTATTTTGTTTGTTTTAGTCCACATGTAAACATCTTTAAAAATTATTTATATAATAAAAAATTATTATCACTACAGCAAGGTAGCCTCCTTGCATGATTAGTGTCTGTTATTTGAGACTGAAGAGCCAAACCAACCTGGACTACAAAAACCCAATTTGTATGGATCTGTATGGATTGCATTCAGTGCTCAGAGATTTAATTTCCCTTACTTAATTCTCTCATGTAAACCAGAAAATTACAATTTAAGGCATCTGTCTTTTACCTATTGGATTCCTTTTGAACTCGAATGGGTTTTAAATCAAATGTGTGGAGAATATTTCCAATTTTCTTTACAAATAAATCCCATTTCCCTTTTTTACATAAAAAACAGTGAAATATTAACAATCATTTCAATACCATAGACACCTTTTTTTTGGTCCTCATCTCAGAGCTGTCATGTCAGAACCTTAATTTGCACCTTAAAAATATTCTGACAGAGCTGAGGGGAAAGGATTTTTTTATTATTTATTTATCTTTTGGAAGTGCTTGGTAGGGGCCAGAAAAGAACTGCACTGCTAATTATGGGGGAATATGCAGTAGCCGAGCAGCCGGTTAGCACCCTCCTCCTGCAGGAATGGATTCAGACAGCCAAATCCATCACCAGCTCCACTGGTTAACTCTCCACCATTACTGCCCTAACACGTTGTGCTCGGGAACTGTCACTGCCAATTGTGTAGCCCTCAGTCACACACAGCAGCTCATTTGACCAAGCATTTTTTAATTTGCACGGGACCCTGTATTTGATTGAATATGTGGATTGCTGTTTTTCTTCTCATTCGGACTTGCTGTTCAGGTCTGACAATTACATGGAGCCACACAAGAAGCTATCTGCCTGAAAACGTTATGGAACAATGGAAAGTAAACACATAGACTGGAGCAGATACATTCATAGGGATGTCACACTGATTATCATTTATGTAAGTCCCCTGTAAGTCCCAACTCAGTTTGAAGCTGTGCCAAAACTGTAGTTTGTCAACAGTTTTAAACCAAGACATTTCCATATACTGAATATATTTATATCACAAACGATAAAAGGTAAAGCCTCTTGATAAATATGAAAGCATAGTTTACTAAAAAAAAGTCAGTGAAAGACTAAACACTTAAGTTAGACAGACCTTTTCACATTTTATTGTTTTTCTGCTGGAAGTACTCATTTCAGGGTTACGCCTCTTTCACTAGAACATCAAGAGCTTGAACAGCTTGCACAAGTTTAAAAAGCCTTACCTCATTGCCAATAGCTTGTAAGCTGATGAGGAGCAGAGAAAATATGGGTCTGTGGATTTAGGTGTAATGAAGGAATGACCATTGCCATATGAAGGAATGAACAATGTCAGCAGTTTAACTAGTTAACTGTTAGTAAACTGTTCCAACATCTCCAGCTAACATGGCCAATCAAGCTTTTGACTATAGTTCTTTATAGTTCTTTATAATTCTTCATCTATTCATTGTAGTTATGATGACGTTATCGTATTCTGATGTTGTACACTGATTATACACTGTTGTGTGTTTATTGATTTTTTAATCTTGGCATATTTGTAAAAGATAAACTGACACATCTTTCCATGGTGAATTAAAGTGATATGAAAACTAGTATTTGTAAAGGTTAATAATCATTTTAAGGCTATAGCAAAATCTTGTTAAAAGGGCGCATTGGCTCAATAATTCTTCTAATGGACATTTTCCTCATCTTCTTCATTTCTACTCTTATTTAGTCTGTAAGATGAGTTAACCAAGCTGGTCACTGATACAATGAAAAATGGTGAAACCTTTCATTTTAAATGTGATATAATCATAGAACTTAATAAGCTAATTAAGTTTCTGTCTGCATTTCACATTGTCCCTGTGTTATATATGGATATATTTGATATTGGACCACTTTGTTGTTCACCTTTAAATATGATTTGCCTCATTGTGAAATGCAAAAAGTAATGCAATATACCAGCACATTGCCACAAGGAATTTTATAATTTCTTCTCACTCTTTTACACTGTTGCCTCCAGGTTCCGAGATCTGTGACATCAGGTTGTGAAGTCTGTGCTGTGCTGAGACCAGTTACAGTGTCTTTTTCCATCTGCTGAGCAGTTAAATCAGAACTAGGAACCTGAAAACTGAAGAAAAGTAAGAAAAGTAAACTAATATTATTGCTAACTAATTGCTACACATACAGCACCCATCACAAAACACATCTGATTTATCAACACCAGTCTCTTGGCATACCCTCAGAATATTTATGCTCTAAAAAGGTGTTATTTGGAAATAAACGACGGATCCTGATTTTTTTATTGCTATGGGCTGAACCTGTAGCCGGCTAAATTTGTTAGCATTAGTGTATCCCAACAGGGGAACAGCTAAAAGCACCACAGAGCAATTCAGTTTTTTTATCTTTTCTGTGACTTCAACATCAGATATTCAAATTTGTGATCTCAGATATGAGTCTTTATCCTCTAATGGACATTTTTAAGCATATGTTTACTGATTTACTTTGAACCAACCCTGTACTTTGGTGGGAGCCGCTGTATGTTCACATTAGAGAAGCCTAGTAGGCTACAGCTTTAAATACTACAGAACAGGTTTTATTTCAGCTTTTCCGCACTGCAGCACAAACCAGTTTAGTTTGCTATCACTGTTATAGGTTCTTCTCATCTATACCTGTGATAACATAGCAGAAGTTAGTCGACCAGTACTGGGGTGACTGAATCTAAGCTATGTGTGGGCTCGCAAGGTTCAGACGGTGCGCCGGGTTCCCGGAAGCTCCGGAGGTGGTCAGGTGGTCAGGGGGTTGAAGGGGGAGGAGGTTAGCTAGTAAAGATGAGCATACTAGCTTTACCAAATACCACAGAATAAGTTTAATTTCCCTCCAACATCAGCCAGTCCACTCCGCTTCTTCTGATTTGAGGCATATCATCTAAATTTACTTGCGGCATGCTAGCTAAGCTCATGTTACCTAGCTGCTCTCACCTGGTTTAGCAGCATTGTTTAACATTTAAAATCTAATGTTGGATTAAAGCATTTACTGGTTGGTGGATTGAAATAAACTTTTTTTTTATTGTTTTCAGGTTTGTGATAATGGTGTCACACAACACTGATATAAACATAGCACCAATCTGTTAGCTATGTTGTTATGTCAGACCACTGAATGCTTCTGTGGCCCTGAGTACAGTTAGCTACCCGTGCTAAGGAAACGAGCTAAGGCCCAGCCCTTTTTATCCTTGTCAAAACGTGTCCATGTGGAAAACAAAAGCCACGGAACGGTTACCCTCTATGCTTAGAACTGTACGGACCTGCAGTGGAAAAAGAGGCCATTGACTGACCAGTTGCTCTACCATTTAAGAAACAATGGTATTACTTACCACATCATTGGTTGTAATGTTTATCAGCTTACAAGCTCACACCACATTCTCCTGTTGCTCCTGATTACTCATTTCAGCATTATATACTACACATGTAATTATATGCAAAAACGTGGGCGTCCCTGGTCAAATGACAGAATGACCTCCTCTCATTGTAGACTTTTTACAACATCTTAAATTCTGCACATTTGCCACATTTAAGTTTCTCTGCCACATTGGAGTTTCCTGTATGTACCTTTAAACAAAAACCATTTAACCAGAGGTGTTTAAGCTTTTTCATATGACTGCATGAATCACAAAGCAGGCAACTGAGAATTAGGTCAGAATTGGCTATTTGATATTTACCTATCACTTAAAAAGCATTGGAGATATTTGCCGTAGCTAATTACATGGTCGCATGTGTATTGAATTTGTTTGTAAGTTGGCATTTACAGGCAGAAAGCAGACAGGCCCAGTAGATTAGATATGACCATGTTTGCAAATGACTGCACCATTTTAAATAACTAGTGCTATCTGAGAGTGCAGGTCCTCATAGGTTATTATAGCTATTATAGAGGTGAATTTATTGAGAGATTTATATGTGGATTGACCTTTTGGTTAGGCTGTTGTTTTAGGCTTTATCTGGTTTATCAAGAAATGAAACATTACAGGATCATAAGATATTTTAATCAGTAGTTGGCTATCAAGACAAAAGTGCATTCAAACCCAACTGACTGCATTATTGTAACGTGGTCTAATACAAACACAACCTAAATTTCTTAGTTCCTGTGGATTAAGATAGTTTTCACATTATACATACCGTTATACAATTTACTGATGACCTCTGACAATCATCTCTGTCTAAGAAGCACTGTGGTTGCCGACACCTTAACCACCTTTCATTTGACCACATGAAAAGCCAGGTGTAGCCGGGACACATTGTGAGTGAATTACTATGATCAGATCAGTTAAACCACAGGTGTAAACGCAATGCTTCTTTGTTATATACATGTACAGCTGAGTAAGTTTTGATGTCTCTCCCAAAAAAAAAGTCATGCTGACCACTGGGAAAATCACAGTAGCTGCAAGACAAGAATTCTTCTCAGCCAAAACATATAATTTGTTGCCTGATTTAAATATTTTCTTCTAGTATTTGATGGCATATCATATGCTGGCAGCAACAGCTGAAAAACTATGTTTAAAACAACTATACCGTGGTGTAGTTATGGTTTCATACAGGCAATCATCATAATCCACTCACTATTTCCAATATTTGATGGCAAAACATGACTTGAAATGAATCCACTGTACATGCACCAGAGTTATTGGTCTGTAAAATATTTACACTGCTATTGGTTTTTGTGGAAAATCATCTTTATGAACACCATTATCTTGAGGGAAAAAAGGAGTCTTTTTAAAAACACACCAGCCTCTTCAGTGTGAAGTCAGTAAATGTTTCTTGTTGACAGCCACAGCAGCTTAATCAGCCACATGTACTCATGCTCCAGCTCCTTTGTGTCTGGCTCGCCTGTTTTGTTTACTGTTATTACCTTAAACAAGGCCTTTTCTCTTACCTAAGCATTGTATACATCCAAAATAACAACACTACTCCAGTAAAGGAGTTGAATGCTTTCCGGTTATAAAAAGCATACATCCAGTACAATCAAACGTGTTAAAAGTTAGACCTGGAGGTGCTCCGTTCAGTGAAATCAGGAATGCCGATTAGTGGAATGGAATAACAAATCTTGAGTGGAATATCTATTCGGGAGGTGCATTAACCCACCTCAGCTCATTGATTTCTATATTGGGCGCAGCCCTCTAAGTTATGCAGGCTGTATAAAATGAAAAGGCTGCAGGACTGGTTGCGAGGTGTTACTTCATCATGCGCTGTCAGACAGCCTCTGGCTCCTAATTATGGAGTAATGGCTGCTGTGTCTTTTGTCTTTGCGTTATGGAACATCTCACTGTTGTATTCAAGCCCGCCGCTTGATTCCTCGTCATTAAAAAGGCAAAACAATGGAGGCTTTTCAACGACAGACAGCGCAGCGCCATTGTTCTTTTTCACATTGATTCGCCGGGTTAATTTAGACCGAGCTGAGGAAGATTGAGCCCACTGTAAGAAACTCAATACAGTACACTAAAGCACAGTGAAATAATTACAGCCATTAAGCACAGATTGAGCGATCAGGATTGGATGTGTGAATCTGCAGTTTTGTCATGGCCGTATTGACTGTATTGGAAGTAGCGACTCAGCTTCTTAAACAGTTTTGACTCAAATGCAGTGCAGTGTTATTAAGTGGGGTTTGGTGGTAAATAACGGCTTTGAGGGAGTTGAAATCACAGCTGTCTGAGTGTTTGTGTATATGTGGTCAGGAGATGACCCAGGCAGTAAATAGACATCATGGCTATTCCACCAGGCTCAGAAAAACCCTCATGTGTACCAGGTGTTGTTGAAAATGTTCGCCTTTAATTTTGTTGTTGTAATTGGCAGTGTATTGAGAACTCCTGACTTAGTAGGAACTGTGAAAATACAAAGTGTTGTTTAATCTTTAAATGCCAGTGACCTGTCACTTACAACAACTGTATATATAACAACTGTGTGTATATATATATATATATATATATATATATATATATATATATTCACAGATATTTATTTCACACTACCCTACTCGGGTGGAATTGGTTCACTTATGGGGACGTGGTTTAATTTGAGTGATTAAAGCATGATCAGCATGAATCTGCCATGTCCATAGATTTTGAGTTTGCTAAGTAATAATTCCAGACTGAATTCACTTCTATAACTGGCAAAACACAGAGCTCCTCAGTGATAGCAGTCAAGCTCGAATCCACATCAGAGTAATGTAATAACAATAACTGCGTAATAGACAACAAAACAAGGCTGCTTCTCAATCACCAGCCTCTTGTTCGATTTTTTTCATGTTCCACCTTAAATGATTTACATTCTCTAGTCTGAGCCGTTACAATAACTGCTATACCATATAAGGTGAAGCAAGAAACTTCGGCCAAAGTTGGTGAATAGGAGACTGACTTTAGCTTTGTAGAAAAGAAAGAGTTTGATTTGACCCTGGAGAAGAAAAAGTACATTTCTTTAATGCTCCTCTAGCAAGTGTGTTTTCTGTTGCTCTGTGACATTTGGCGAGTTAAATAAACCCATTTTATAAGCCTAATGCTAGTCTATAAGTCAGTTAGCCACTAGGTATTAGGTATTGTTCTAAAGTGCAACGCCTGCCGCACAATGCTAATCTAAGAGTTCATGCAATGATGTTTCGATCCGGGTTATTTGGGGTAATGTGGGGAAATTACAGGGATTCTTTATCCCGTATGAATCAGCCAGTCAAATTATGCACTTTTTACATTTTTGGACCTCCTCTGGTAAAACTATTCCTCGACCAACTGGGACTTAGAGGTGTACTACATGTTCTGAATTTCACAATACAAGTTATCCAAATGCAAATTTAGACTCATCTATCCATAAAGGTCCATCTACATATCCTTTGAGACCAGTGGTGTTGAGTTGTCTTCTCAGTGTGAAAGGATAGATAGAAAAAAACTGGATTTATTCAGAAATGGAAGCATTAACAAAAGTTCTGACCAGGAAGACTCTAATGCTACATCAGGTTGTCAGTCATTACTCCTGATCAATTGCTGGCCTACACCTGACCTAAAACGACCAAACTTACGTACCTCTACTGCTGTTTTCAGATGCAGACTTTTCAACAGTCCTCTCTATTTGCCATCTTGATCAGCGGCAGAATCAGGGCCTACGCCAAAGACTCTTTAGGTTCTAGTGAATTTCTCTTTTAAAAGAATTAATCTTTTAACTTAAAAACCCATTGAGGATTGAGATTGCCTTCCTTCACTCCTGCCTTCTGAGTCTTTCTGGTAGAAATGAAGTATAAGTGGAGCTTGATTATTTCTTCTTTCTCAAAGATGACAACTTTAAGTGCTGTTTATCTGAGAATGACCAAGTCTTGTTAAAATTATCTCTGTATCTTTTAATCCCTTCAGTTTTAGAAACTTCTGTATTTTTCACTTAATTTCTTCCTTATGAATCTGAATTATCTTATATAAAACCACCTTGGAAATCTCCCCTAGCAAATTAATAGCTTAATAGCCATTTAGATTGGAAATTAAATAAATGGTTAATTTCTGACTTGTTTGCATTAAAGCGAGCTTAGAGGGGGATGTAATATTCAGAGCTGCCTCCTATTGAAAAAGGGATGTTTAATGTTTATGTTATTAATGTTGTTCTTCTTTATCTTTAAGTGTTTTGTTGTGTTGGAGCAGGGGTTTAGTTAGTGTGGGCTGGTTGGCCACATGAAGAGAAAGTGTATGGAAATAGATGACCTTCCTGCTGTTCAGGCCGGTAAGTAGTGGCCTTTTCAACTCGTTTCTCAAATAAAGAGCATATTTTCAGCAGAAATGGCCTCCAGTGGTTCAACTCCACCACACCATCACAATATTGTATGGATACAAGTAATAAACAACTTCTTAAAATAAAGGTCCCTAAATTGTTCTTGACTTTCTGACTTCATAGGTTCTTCACACTCATGTCTTGTTTACAAAAACATTTCCTTTAAAGAGCTGATGCATTAAGAGGTTCCTTAAGGAAACCAAAAGTGCTCTCTGTGGCATTTACAGATGACACGATACAACTTTTTCCCTGGTGCCAGTAGCGATTTTTTTAGTGTTGATATCAAACCTGATCTTAATCCTCTTAAAGTACTAAGTTCTAAACTAAGCTATTTAAATAAGCACTTCATTCATGATCATCATCTAAGGTCTTTTTCACCTTGCAAGCCCAAACCTGAGTTTTCACATATCCAGAAATAAAAAAATAAGCATATGCAAATTGATCCAAATCACATTTTAAGGTAGTTTAAAATGCAATCACAATTGGATTTTACAGATGCATCTCTATTGATTTCATTTTGTGCCAAATGTTCCCAATTAAATTACAATTTCACCTTTGAAAATGTGCCAGCTGTCAGATTTCAAGAGGAGAAGATTGGTTCGCAAAGCAAACAACATATCGCCGAAATAAGAAAATAGACTAAAATGTAGAAACTGGCAAACGAGGCATACATTTCTACCAAAAACTGTGAAAATGAGTAGTAATCTTTTCCAAATGTTAAGTTTTATTTAACTAAGCTTAATATATATTAGTATTTGCAACATATTTTGGACCTTTTGATGCCTAACAGTTTAATTTTGGCTTTTATTAAACTTTTGGCACATCGCAGTCTGGACACGAAGTCTCAAAGTCTCGTTTGTGTCACGCACAATGTGACAAACAATGATGTGCTACAAAGCCGGAGTGATGTAAGTGCTGAGATTTGCTACATAGTTACTGATGCCTGTATCGTTCCACATGAACCCATGCAGATAGGTAATTGATGTCTGGACAGATACACGGATAACAGCGAGGACAGCTGTCTCAAAAGATCTGATTGTATAAATATATTTGATTCGCCTGCACAGCCTGAAAGTAGGCTGTTATACTCAAACTGCTCAAATGTCATATTTCTAGCTAGATTTCTTACTGAATTGGATCAAATTCATTCCAAAATTCATCCAATCCAACATTTTCTGCTCACATGGGCCCGATAGTGATTTCTTTCTGTACCGGATATCCCATAACAAATATTATTTGTGTGGCAGCCCCGGGCCAGACAGCCTGTGATCCTTCTCTATTGCAAACGTTAGATGCACAAAGCATACATACAGTTACATGTAAACATGTAAACTGTGCATAACCATATCCATACACAAAAAGCGCACACGTCTATGCCCATGCACAATCATCAGCAAATATATATACATGAACATAGCCTTGTACACAGCACATACACAAACACACACGCTCACATACACAGACACTCACAGGCACACATACAGAGAATGGCTGATTTGATTAAGTCCCAAGCCTCCATTATTATGTTAGGTAGGTGGTGTAGAATTTCAATGATAATCCATAATGCATGACCTGTTCCGTTGCCGTGGCAACATAAATTCAAGGTTACCGGGCTTGCAGAAGCATAACTGGGTGCTCCAAGGAGGCGCTGCTCAAAATTCTGCTCATGGAGGAGGAGCATCAATCAAACTGTCGCAGATTGCAAAGTACTCATAATCAGATGGAATGCCTCAGAGAGAGAGAGAGAAAGAGAGAGAGAGAGAGAGAGAGAGAGAGAGAGAGAAGCTGAACAAAACATGTAGACAAACAATATAATCCCATAAACTAACCTGTGCTAGCCACATAACCTCTTTTCTCCTACAAAGGCAAATGCACGCTGAGCACTGAAATGGAGCTGGTCAATTTGAGGCAATATCATCGTTTTTTTTGTGCAGTTCCAGGTGACTTGCTCTCACTTCATTTGCCGTTATCTTGCTCGGGCAGGCTGGGATGTGACCTGAGCCTTCAGCTGCTGTGGGGTGGTGTGTCGGGGGGGGAGACGATGGAAATCAATTCTCACCAGAGACTGACGCTTCACTGCCACCCACAGCCCCCTGCTGAGCGAGTGAGAGAGTCAGTCCCAATCTCTCTGCTCTTTGGGCCATGACTGCTTACTTTCAGCCTCATTCCAGCGACTCGCTGCAAATCCAACTCAAGCCCACATTCGCCCTGCTGCCTGCGCGGAAAAGTATGAAAAGAAAATTCAGGAAATTCTCTAAAAACATCTTGAACTTTTACACACATTTGTTTTCGCATTGAGCTTATCAGTATACTTATTAAAGCGGCTGTTATCCAGTTCATCTCTTTATGCTTTCAGGTTTAGCATGCTATATAATTATACCAAGGGCAGCCAACATGGATCAATATTGATCAGTAAGATTTCTGCTTTAAGTGTTGGTTGGATTGGAGTCCTGTAGGACTATATTAGAAGACGCTGACGTCATGTGACAATAAAACTCTTGAATCTTGAATCGTGATTGCTGAACCAATCAGAATTAGGGCAGGTTTTTACTCAGCACTTACTTACTACTGCCTTGTCCCATTTAAACCAAGTCTCTTTACACGTGTCTGACTGGCCACCTGTAAGCAAGCTAGCTAGAATTTTAAAAACACATGACTGTGTTGAGTGTGGGGAAATTAGTTTAATTACAAAAAAGAGAAAATAATGCTGAAACTGGGATTTGAGAGTAGCTGGCTGATGGACCTGTTTCTTCTTTCTCTACATCCTGGTCACCGTAACTGGATGTCTGAGCTGCCAGGCATAGCATGCAAGGAAATTAAGTTCATTATATATAATTTGTTAGCTTGATTAAATAACCAATGCTTACACAGTACTATATGTTAGAAAACAGAAAATGTTACCGGAGCCTCTCTAGTTTTTCTATTTTTAATTTAAAATAACCTTTAAGGTTTTTTATCTAACTGTGAAAGGGTAATCCTCTTAAAACCACAATCTTCAGGATCCTTGAGAGTTTTTCATGAACTTCTGCAATCATGTTGCCACTTTAATATTGTGGTGTCGCTGTGAAGACTTGAGAAACAGAAGTGAACCTCTGCTCCCCACTGGCTGATATAGCCCAGAAGCAGGCAGATCAATTCTAACCACACAACTTTACTTAATGGTAGACGATAAACCCTCTCCGACCACCCCACAACATGTGCACACATATTTTAATTAACAATGACACAAGATTTAAGTCTCTCTTACTGTGAGTCCAGCATTCCCGCCAGGCTCCGCGTGTGGCTGCTCTGCATGGTGGGTGAACCAGCCAGAAGTGGGACACTACAATAAATAATCAGAAAAAATAGAAAATAAGCAGAAAGAGAAGAGAAATTGGAAGAGTAATCAAGTTTATTTTGTATTATTAAGAGGTGATGTTTTGATAAGTGTGTACATGTATGACATACTAATTAGACTTAATAAAATCATTAATAAGTAGAATATATATCGTCACTGTCTATTGAAAAACATGTATCACATGTATCGATTTTCATGTTTCTACATCATTTGCCATCTATACCAGCTGCCATTGACATTGTTTTCAATTTCCATGATAAGAAAGAAAAATTGGAAGTAAAGACCTTGGCCTCTCCTGTTCCTATTTTGGAGGTACATGTTGTTCATTGGTCAGTGACAATATATATATATATATTCCTATTCTGTAAAGTAGCCCAATAGAAGATGCTTGTTTTATATATATATATATATAACAAGACAATATAAATTGTCTTTCTTTTCAGTGTAATAAATAAAGCATTTCTATTGGTCCATTTATCAATAAACTTTCATGGGATATAAAGAACAGTTGTCCAGATGGATGGATGGATGGATGGATGGATGGATAGATAGATAGAGGGAACAAAAATACAGTTCAAAAATATCTACAGATATTTCACTTTAAATACAAAAACAGTAGCAAGAACAAAACTGGCCACACCACTATGGTTTTGTGGCGTTGAACACCTCTGCTGGACTAACACAGACTTGGCCTCTGACTCTTGATAACACACACACACACACACTCTCATACACATAGACACAAACACACATCTCCTGCATCTGTCCAAGCAGGAATGCACCAGTCATTCAGAAAAGTTGGCCTTTCTCCCAGCTCCCTGAATGTGTTCTGGAGGGGGCCTTTGTTCTGCCTTTCTTTTGTGGCCCTCAAACATATCAGGTTTTCTTTCAGTCTGCCCAGATAGCAGAGGACTAGAGGCCTATGAGGGTGGCAGGGCCATGCTGACTGATCTTTAGACACACAGCTGTGTGTTCTTGGATTAGCCTGATCCCGGATGGGCCAGAAGCCTCCTCTTCTTCTTCTCTGGGCTGGCCAGACTTGTTGAAAACTGTGACATGCTTGAAAATGGTCAATTATTCCTGCTCCCTGTGATCTGGCCCACTGGACTTAAGCCTTTGTGTCCGTCTGTAGATTATTTTAGGGAGGGATATCTGCCACGAGGAATTCAGAGGGTGGTGCGAGAAAACCATATCCTAAATTTGTATTCATAAGGTTATAAGTCCACGGCGATCGGGGTCACCTAGTTAAATTGGCTGCCTCTCTCTTTTGATAATGCATTGCTCAGGCTTGATGATGTCCTCATGGTCCATGTCACATATACTTTATCAGGGACAGAAATAACACGCAAGGCAGAGGTGGTCCGGTGCCATTTCTCGCCATAAATATTAAACACCTAAGAATGGATAAGACTTGCCTTGCCTGGCCCATAGTAGATAAGCTGAGAAAGAATTGCAGCAGCACTTGGTGGGTCCATTTGCATGACTTACAGTGGAAACAGCCCCAACAGCGCGAGAAGAGCAAACAAAACAAAACAGCCTTTGATCATATCTTCAATAAAGAGCAGTTTCAGAATCAAATCTATGAGCCCACCGTGGATTTTAAATAGAGTGCCGTAGCCAGGGTCCAACAATCTTATCATGAAATGAGCTCTGATGTTGGGATTTTTTATTAGTTTGTAGGTGTTCTCGTTTTCCCCGGTGGTGTAGCATCTTTTTTTTTTTTTTTTTGATTTGAGAGATGAATTGTCAGTGACTTTGTTTACTTCAACACACCTCTTTTTATCCATGCGAGTTTATGGGCACAAATAGAAGTTGGCTGTGCAATACAGTTCCATACAGACCTACCGCTACCTATATGTCTAAATCTGGATAGTGCTAGTTATACAACATAGTAAAAAATGAAACAGACATCTTTGGTTTGTCTGACTGCAGTGCATTATCTCAGATTTAATTTGATAGTATAGTATAGTATAGTATAGTATGTGTATCTGCATTATGCATTCCATAATCTATTTGGAAACAATCATCCCAGTTCATCTTAATTAGCTGGGCAAAAAGTATTAAAAGAGCCAGGCAAATGGGGTCAACAATAGTGCAAGACCTGCTAGACCACCAAAACACTCACTATCAGGTAAACAACGCTTACAGCTTTTTTTTGGGAGAGAGAAGAGAAAATGTTTCTGTCCATCCTTCCACTGTGAAAAGACAATCAACACTATGGGTCTGAAAGGATGTGTAGTCATGAAGCTTTTATTGAGAAAAGGAAAGAAAAAAGCTGTTAAATCAAACAAAGAAGCTGCTGGTGTCCTTTTTACCAGTGGACTGACCACCCCAGTCTAGAGTAATGTGTTAGGAATTAACTGTATCATGGGAACCAGAAATGTACCTGTTATATTTACCTGTGAGGCCTGTGAGGGACTTGTGGCCTGTTTAAGCCATTTCCAGCCTCCTGTCAAATGAGAACTGGAATGGGCTCTACACTCCATGACCCAGGAGTATAACGTCGCTGCCCAATAAAAAAAAATGTATCTCCATTTTTGCCAATTTTCAGTTTTCTACATCATTTGAACACGCCAATGGTTGTTTCCATTGTGTGAAAATTTAATGATGAATGGACCAATAAAAATGCTCCAAAATAGCTTGAAAAAAAAATCTGGTTCCATTGATTTACATTGAAAGTAAGGTATGTTTTTGGTCTCTCTTGTAAAGTTGCAATTTTGGAGAATCTTGTTTTTAATTGGACAGCGATGATAAGCAGGCTAGATGGTAAATGAATGAATAGATGTAATTCTGCTTTTTTTCCTCATGCTGACTTTTAAATAGTACTGTACTGACATAATCTATCATAGTTATGACCAAAGTGTAACTAACCAGGGTGTTTTGCGAGCCTGATGTCTGCAACACCCAGACACATCGTATTATAGCCTTTATGTATATGCTTTATGTTTGTCAATTTGAACACGCTGTTTACACTGTTTTTCATGATGCATGGACCAATAGAAGTGCTCCAAAACAGCTTGGAAAAAAATCTGGTTCCATAGACTTACATTGAAAGTGAAGTATGTTTTTGGTCTCTCCTGTAAAGTTGCAAAGTCAAAGTTTATTGAACTACAAATACGTTCACAGAATATAACTTTAATTAAATTATGTTAACTCAAACCCACCCAGTTAATAACTTTTAAGTTAAGTTAAAACAGCAAATCCTATTTATACTGTTCATACGCAAGTCCCAGTGCAAAGTTCTACAACTTGTGTATCATTTAAGCAAATATACAATTAATACTTATCACAAATGTGGGCAAGGAAGCAAATATATCAGCAGGATCGCTTAAGGTTGTGGTCACAAGATACAATAAAAGATGCAAACTATGGGTAGACCTGAAGAACAGAGAGTGCAGTTTCTACAAATGAAATAAAACCAATGCTAAGGCAGAGTCATAAGCCCCGAAGAGATTGCTGTACTACTAAAAAACAATCTGTTTTTCCAGGAATTACTATCTTGTGCATCTTGAGTGGACAAGTCCGTCACCTGGCCTGAACTCTGCCGAGCATGCATTTCATTTACTGAAGATAAAACGGAACACAAAAAGCCCCTCAAAACATCCCCCCAAAACATCTGCAATGGTCTAGTAGAGTATTAGTCAGCATCAAATGACAGATGCTGGTATACAGAATCAAAACAACAACAGTGTTCAGTTACAGACTGCAATGTATGATATATATATAGCCTTACATCTAAATCAGCACTGCTTTAGATTAGAGACAACGGCAGCATAACAGATGTACTGTTAGTCTCGATAAAATCTTGATCATCTCAGCTGTTATGGGTTACCTCCTGACAGAGCTAGACTCTAATGAGATGTGAGTAGATGTGCCCTTCTGGTTCAGACTGTGAAGGCAGGGTAAAAAAAGTTGCATGGTTTGTTTATAGCTCAGTAAAAAACTGTATTTACTCTATTTTTCCTGAGCACAAATACAGTCAATCAGTAAAGACATGTTTGTTCCCTAAACTTTGCTGCTTTTATTTCGCCCTGGAGCTACGAGGCCTACATAGCTAACAAGCAACAGAGGCTTATAACACTCTAGCATCACACAAACATGCAAAACGTAAAGCAGTTAAGTCATCTTAACTGGACCCTCGGACACTATTATTTATTAAAAGTGGACAAAAGTATATTATATATATTCCACATCATAAAACAGTAATGAAACCTGTCATGAAACCAAAAGTTGCTTTGTATATATGTATTTAGCTTCCTTAGCCTTGTAGCATGACTGTGTATATTAGATATATCACATATCACTTCAAAGACCCAGACATGAAACAGCAGAAACTTGGCTATTCACATAATCTGTCATGGAAAGCCTCCTTTGCTGCAGTGCTGAAACTCATTTGTCTTAACAGTGATTACTGAGGGGGGCTTGAAAGATTGCCAGCTGTTTCTGCTTGCCTAATATGTTCAGCAATAATGAATATGCATAAACTGTAATGTCTGTCTACGTGTATTGATTTGGCATTTTCACTAGTCCTCATAATAATGTGTCTCATGATACATCCTCACTAACATGTGACTAACCACAAGCACTGCCTTTATAGAAGACCTTACAGTTGAAAACGGACTTTATGATGCTACACAGAGCTCAAATAGGATCATAAACGTGATTAAGACCTCATAAAAGCTATGTACTCATATACTAGATAGACAAAAGTATTGGGACTCCAACATGTTACATCTAACAAAGTTTTTATGACATCACATTCAAAATCCATAGGCATTAATATAGAGCTGGTCCTACTGTACAACATCCACAGCTTCTGGGGAGACCTTCTACAAGATTTTGGAATGTCTGTGGAAATGTTTGCCCATTTATTCAGAAGAGCGTTTGTAAGGTTAGATACAGTCCCGGCACACAATCTCTGTTCTAGTCCATCCCACAGGGCTCTGTACAGTTCCTCCACACCAAATTCCCCCAACCAGCCTTTATGGAGCTTGCTTTGTGCAGTGGGACACAAAGTCATGCTGGAGCAGAAAATGTTCTTCCCCAAACTGTTCCCACAGAGCTGGAAGCATGCTATTGTCCAAAATGTCTTGGTTGGTGGAAGAATTAAGATTTCTCTTCTCTGGAACTAACTGAAAGCCTTGAAAACAACCCTATAGCATTATCCCTCCTCCACCAAACTTTACAGATAGCACAGTGCAGTGAGGCAGGTAATGTTCTCCTGGCATTCACCAAACCCAGACTTGTCCAACAGACAGCCAGATGGAGAGGTGTCCAGTGGCGGCGTGTTTTACACCACATCATCTGACGCTTGACATTGTGCTTGGTGATGTAAGGCTTGTATGCAGCTACTCAGCCATGGGAAAACATGCCATGAAGCTCACGGCACTCCCTGGCAACTTGTTGCACTATGCATCTCAGTACTTGGCAACCCTGCTGAGTAACTTTACATGGTCCGAGTTGCAGTTGCACTTTTATATTCATTTTTATTGGGATATTTACGACCCTGAACAACACTTTTCAGATATATTTCAGGTAAAGTGGGGCAGCTTCCAAGCTACAGTGGGACAGTACTTTAAATATATTGGCGCCTTTATTCTTATTTTTATTACCCTTGGTTGCATTAATAACAATCATGTACTGATCTGGATTAGTTTTTGATTAAACAAGGATGGGCGTTGATTGATTCACCTCTGTCTTTCATTTCTCTCTTTAATTTGTCCTTTATTGTCTGTCTGTGTCCTCTCTGCCTCTTCCCTGGCTGTTCTGGTTTAGGTATCATTATGGATAAAATTAAAACATTAAATGTTGTTGGATTAAATTCTATACCAGACATTGTCCCACCACAATAATTCAGTTATATAAAGGCTGTAAAAAGAATGCTCTTCACTTATTTGATGTTAATGCCTGCAGATTTTTCTACACCATACCACCCAGAGGCATCATAGACTACCATTAGTATATACATTCATAATTCATAGTATATATATATATATATATATATATATATATATATATATATATATATATATATATATAATTTATTCAAAAATCCAGACCTATTATAAATATGTTTAGATTAAATACATGAGTACAGTGATACTGTTGTATACAAAACCACATCTACAGCTACACATCTTCATGACAACCGACACAGACCCGCATAAACAATTCTAAACACTTACACTAGTAGACTTTATTTGTCATAAAGGTTGCACCTATTATGACATGTTGACATAACATCTATGTCAAATCTATGTCAAGTGAGTTTGTCATGACACTTTCTGGGGTGAAAAGACAGACTTAGTTGTTGAGTGCATGTCACAGTGACATAAAGCTGATAATAAAAGTGACATGTCAGGCTGGTGGGCATTTTCTGAGGCCCAGAGTTAAAAAAAAAAAAGTTTACAGATAAATTTAAGCTGTTGCATAATCAGCATTATCTCACAAAGATAAACACTAAGCTGGAAATTCAGTTGTTATAACATGTAAAATAGTATTGTTGTCATGTCACTGACAGGTCTACAGCCCTGCTTAGACTCTACCACAACCAGCTTTATCAGATATTACTCACAATCTAAAGTCATGGATAATTCAAATTTGTAATTTTTTTTATTGGCTCCAAAGCACTGATATCTACTTCATCTATTCTTGGCATCATTATCGATGGAATTCTGATCTGATGAGTATCTTCTCCCCACGTCTGCGACCTTGACCCCTTTCTTTCATATTCATATTAATTCTGTAATTAGTTAAGACGGCTTTTTTTCATTTTCAAAATGTTCCTTATCTCTGGATTTCTCTTAGCCAAGCAGATGTGCAATCACTTGACAGCCTCCCAGGCAAATTTTTGTCATACTGCACGTCGGTATTTACCCTCCTATATCTTTAAGCCCCGCCTCCCCATGAGCAGAGTATGCTCTGATTGGTCAGCTCACCTATTTTGTTCTGACTGGTTAACTGCCAGAGTGGTTCTACTCCTACACGGCCTCCAGGAGTGGCTGTGTCTTGTGTGAGAATGGGCCACGGTAGGTGGTCAATAAGGATTGTGTTACAAGAGCATTAATCGCATTGTGGAGTTTCTCTGGGAGTGAGTTTCTAACTCTGGAATGTGGTTTATAACTTTCCAAATATTTACAAAAATTCAAAGGAAAGGAAAAGAAGAGTAATAAAGAATAATGGGTCCTCTTTAAGAGTGATGTCACACCAGAAAGTCTGGATCAAGGTCTGAGCAAAGGTTCCTGATGTTGTTACATTGTATACATTTGATCTGTTCGTTTCATCCTGCAGGTTAGCGAGCGCACTGATGACTTTTGCATGACACACCCCTGCCCTGCTGTCACTACCTATGTGGGCTACACCTACCTATACTTGACACTGATTGGTTTGTAGATGGCAGGCATCTGACATCAGCTTTTTCTGATTACAGCAGCCCATGAGCAAACCTGAAGCGCTGCCGCATTTACAGTACCCCAGTGAAATATGAAAGAGTCCTGTAGAGGCGAGCCTGCTCAGCAAAACTCTCAAATTCATTCACTCTGAATGAAGGGCCGCATTTTGGAGGTTCACGGCCACGCGCCCCGTCGTTTTTCTCACATGCACACATTAAGTATACACATCTTTTATACAGTGCATTTCTCTTTCTCTCTCTCTCTCTCGCTCTCTTTCTCTAATCCTCTCAGAAAATAAGATATTCGATTTTTTTTTATTTTTATGACTTAAGATATTTATTCTGACCAAATTACAGTGAAATATTTTGTCTCCTCCTCTACTACGTCAGCTAATTTTCACTTATCTTCTGTTTTTCTTCTTCTTCTTTTGTTCAGCGGGTGATGATAGCCTATTTTAACCTCCAAATGGATCCGAATGCCTGAACCATATAAAAAGTTTCATACAGTAGTACAGAGTTTTCATACAGTAGTCCATGGCTCAGTTTGATCCAGACCGAGCCCTCTTTTTTTGGTTTCATCAAATTTTGGTCCTCTGGTCCGAACTGTGGTCCAAAGCACCTTTAACACTTTAAAAAAACTATTTTGATTCAGATTGAACCGAAAAGTCAGAAGGTCCAGACCAAACAAGGCTGGTGTAAAAGCACCATAAGTACATAAAACGTTCTACTATGAACTGAACATTGAGCAGAACATTTCATGTACTTCTATTAGTTTCTCTCTTTTCCCTGCTTTGCTCCTATGTGCATTAGTTTGGGCTCTGATTAGCTCTTTATGAAGCAAAAGTATTTGTTACTTAATTTAATTGTGAACACATTTTCCAAAAAAGAACTTTATACACATCGAGCCTGTGAGAGTGCATGTTGTCTTTGTGCATTAGTAATGGCAGTAGGATTTGATGAGCTTTGGGTCGAGCGCTGGGGAGAGATTAATGGTATTCGCTGCAGAGTGTGACTGACCGCATGCTGGGCCTGTTCTCTGGGCGCCCACTCCACAGGACACACAGGGCCACCATTGATCACTCATTTGGCATCATGCCTGGGCTTACCTTGTCTGCTTCACGAGATATGACAAAGCACATTTAAAAGAGTAAAATTAATATTCATGCCGTATCTTGTGGTGAATGCGCTGCAGCATGTGTTGGACATGGACGAGTCTGTGTGCGTGCGGTATGCCAAGTTCAAAAAAATGTTAATTCATGTACGTCTTATCTATCACCTGCAGGCCTTGTTTATATCTGCGTATCTAAGCGGTGAGGAGAGGCTTGGATGGCTGTTGATTTCATTAGCCCTAAATTGATTTCCTCGGGGGTATTTCCTTCCTGTTTGCAAATTGATCCAGAAAGCTTTCAGGAAAGCAGGTGACCTAACAACCAACCAGTATGGGTCCATGTGAGTCTAGCTTATGGTCCAGAACTTTCTGGAATATGATATAGCAGTATGCTAATGGAGGCAGAAAATGGTTGCCTCGCTTCATTTTTTACCCTTTTGTGTCTTCTGCCGGCCACTCTGCATTTCACTATGATGCCTGTGATAGAACGAGGTGAACTCTGGCAGAAAGCATGACAATTACAGCCACATGACACAAATTACATATACACAGATAGATATTCAGATTCTCAAAGCATTGTATTTTGCAAAGTACTGAACCTCCCACTCACCACACCCTACCATGAAAAACTCTAGTGGCATTTGGGGGTTCTTTTTGCCGTGATCTCAGTGCCTGTCCTGTTTTTGCTTCTTTGATGGTGAGGATTCACCCACCTTTTCCAATTTTGGGTTTTATGCTAAATACTAATTATGATCCTTGTCCAAATCTGGCTTCTGAAACTTCTAACAACACAAAATGTTTAGTCACCGCTGGTGCTCTAGTAATTTATTCTACCCATCGAGCGGTCCTACTTAGCATGCTCATTTCATTAGTACCCTGATAAGCTGTTTTAGGCGATGAAAACACCCTAAATATTCTTTTAATGCTGGTAGTATTTTCTGATCATGACATTTTTTGGCTTCTTTGTACAGTTTTGCTGTTCCAGTGTTAAAGCTGCTATGGTTACATTCTGGCACCTGAAGAAGTAAAATAAGTGGTGCACCATTTAAGTTAGTAAAAAAAAGTAAAAAAACAACAAGGCTGGAAAATAGGGAGCTGACTTCAGCTTTATATTTTTAGTCCCTGTAATCTTCAGGAAAAAGCAGTAATCATACCTGGATAATATCCTACCTGGACTGGCAAATATGCACTATGATAGGACATTTTGATAAGGTATCTTCATTCTACGCTTTCCAGTTGCTGCTACAGCGACACCAAGTTCGAGCTTCTGCTGCAACATAAATACATAAAAAAAGAGTAATTTATACGGCCAGTGTGTGGTTTGCCTGTTCTCAGCTATTGTATCAACATGGTGGCTCTATATATATATAAGATTACCCCAACCATATCTACTATGAAGGACCAAGCTATTCATAGTTACAGGTGATTATACACTAACAAACACATAGTCTGTATATAATATTCTATTTCTGCTAATAGAGCTCTCCTAAATGTTACACACTGTTTAATCTTACATATTACTACATCACTTTTTACACTAAAGGATGAGACATAGGGTGCGTCCGGAATTGCCTACTTTGTCAGTAGGTACTGGACTGGACCCAGTACGTACTGCTCAAGTGGTAAAGTAGTAGGCGATTTCAGCAGGTGAGCTTTTAGTGTCCAAGCAATGTCTGACGTACTACATCCGCCATCTTACCAACGTCCTGTGACACAAGACATCAGACCAACAACTGTAAACATCTCGCTATTCATTTAAAAGCCCATTTACTGACATTTTAGTTACTTATTTAGATACTATTTGTCTGACTCCGTACTCAGACGGTGTCTAACTGTAGCTCGAAGAAGACGAACCAGGAGGTACTTGATCATTTTGTACCACTGTATTTCCCTCCATTTTACATTCATCTGCAGCTCCAGTTGAATTATGGGATAGCACACTGCGGTCGCCTACTTAAAAATGTCTCCCGACTCAACTGGGAGGTCATCTGGATAACGTTTGCGTACTGCTAGATGACCACTGAGTATTCTGACACACTAGCTGTGCTCATCTACTGATTTCGCCTATGAGTGGTAGGCAAACAAGCAATTTCAGACGCACCCTCAGTGTTCAATAGTGTTCTGTTTATTAGATACTCAGATTGACAGCTCAGCAAAACAGTACTGAAGACATGGAAGCAAGTTCAAGGCATGAGTCAGATTCAGAACTGTGTTTTTCAACGTTTATAGTTGCTTTACTGAACAGTTTCTGCTCCAATGTGAGAGAAAAAAACTCCTCAGTCCCTCAGCTACACTTTTCAAACGAGAGACTTAGGATGTGTTCAGCTTCTTCATGCTAAGTCTAGATCAGTAGTCACAACTGGGACCAAACAAACTAACTTTTGTGTGAATGTGAGTTTTCTCTTCCCTACTACTTAATATCTATTGCTCCCCATAAAGCACAGCTCTACACAAAACATTATTCCACATAGCTTATTTATATGATGCCCGTAGGCCTAAAACGAATGATCTTCACTTACTCAAAATGAATGTCTGCGGGCTTCTCTACTTTACACCACACAGAGGCATCAGGATGATTTTGGTTCCAATATACATACATAATTTATGAAATATCTTGGCCTATTATAAAAATGTTCTGGTTTAAATACATTGATACAGTTATATGCAAAAGTTTAAACACCCACAGTCAATTTCCATATTTTGCGGATTTTCTAAATGACAATAATTTAACACATCCTCTACAGAGAACACACTTGCATATGACATTGTTCTGTAAATGTTGCTTCAGTATTTCTATTTAATGTTGAGTTTAACAAAATAACAATAAAATGTGCCAACATATTTACACAGTATGTACATGGTATGTTTTATTTTTTTATCCCAGTATAAAATATGCAGTAGTGTGTTCATAAAGCAATCATAATCCAAAACCTCTCTCTTATTAACTGTTATTAAAAGTCCATATTTAAAGTAGAAATGTGCTGATGAGTGCATAAAAATACCTGGGCCTGCATTATTTTGTCTACTTAGCCATTCGTAGGCAAGATAAACATTCTATTTATAGTAAGTTATTGCAAACCAGTAAGGAAGACATGATCAAAAACATGTCTAAACTATTAGGAAAAACACACACTGAAAATCTTTCAGCCCAAAGCTGATCCAAAACTACAGGAGTAACACAACCAGACAAGTTCACAAATTGATTAATTCTGAGTAGAGTCTCAAGTCCTTAGTTATTAGCTGCATGATTAGCCTGAAATAGCTACTCACACTGCATTAAACTAAAGTGAACTACTAAAAAACTTCCAGGTTGAAACTGCTTCCAGTAAAAAGATTTTCATTAGAGAAGAACTTACAACCTGAAGCGACAGAACTGAAGCACTGCACGTAGACAACATACTAAACATTAACTGTTTACTGGGGTAGCTATTATGCTAGCTAGCACGCATACTTTCTATACATACTTAGGATTAACCAACCGGTACTCAAGTGGTGTAAAGAGAAAAAGAAAAACCACTTGATTGGCTGACCACCGGTTGGTTAATCTGTTAAAAGTATGTATAGAAAGTATTCAAGAAACTTACTAAAACATCAGCTAGCTATTGTGCTAGCACTACATTTACTATCAAAACTACAGGCCAGCCAAGATGCTTGGTCTTGGTCTTTGCTTTTAATCACCACATTTACTGGATGTAGGGCTTCTTCTTTAACAGCATGAGCGTAGGAAAAAAAGTTTACTAGAGATGCTCAATGTGGGTACTGTGGGTCGATGCAGATATCTGATGTTTTTCATGTATGTATCTCCTTGTAGCATTACTCATTTCCATAGGGGATAAAACTGCAGTACAAATAATAATAATAATATGCAGACATTTTAGGCTCATTGCTCAGTGTCACCTTAGCAGTCCGCTCTTCCAGAGTATTACAAGTTTATTATTAAAATTGGTTTAAATTATTGATCAAATCTAAACATCTGTCTGACACAGAAACTGTCTGTACAGCAAAGCTCAGCAAGGTGCTTCTCGTGTAGCCAAATTTCCAGCTTTCCCTCAGGAGCTTTAAGCAAAGGTTTGAGGGTTATGGTTTAGGTTTGTAGGCCAGTCCAAATATACATCTGGTCTAGCTTGGTGTGTCTTTTGGCTCCAGGTTGTTCCTCACACTTCTGTTCTTTTCTTTCCTCTCTCTATTATTTCAGATGAGTAATGAAGACAGTGCTATTTTATCTGCACACTGGATGCTGTTTGCATTTCTTATTGCTAGTGAGATAAGTAAATCCCAAGGCAAAGCTTTGGCCTTTGGTGCTATCATTCAAGTCACCCTTTCAGCACTTATCTTTGCCACCCCCTCCACCCCCACCACCCGACCCCGCCGCCACACACACACATATACTCCCCATCCGAAAGGCCCTCTCACACCCCTCAGATTTGAAACGAAGCACCAGCCGAGCTCAAGTCCCTTTTTGTATGCACAGCCATTATTGAGTTGATAAGATAGCATCTCTCCAGTGGGGGGTTTGTTGGAGGCCAGGGGGTGAAATGGATGGCCCATTCCCTGAGTGTTTTGCAAATGAATGCACCCCGGAAGGCCTCCAGGACAGCCAAGGTTCATTCAAAACCCCCTCCAGCAACCCCCCCTGCTCTCCTCCTTTACTGCCTGCTCTATGCAGACCACCTCGTTATACTTCTATGTAGGCAGTCATCAGCATTATTAAACACAGCCTCTACCAGCACTTCACTTCTGATTGTTCTTTAAAGATGTGCAGTTTAACCCTTACAAGTCTAATAGTATCACTGACATGTTGCTATATAATTTTAATGCAAGCTTGTATTTGCACTGAAAATGAAAAATTAAAAAAAATCAACACTGTTGATTGATGACTTTTCTTGCTTTAAAATTGATCAAATCTCAGTTTGTGGACACTTGAATTCACCCAACTCAAGCTTCAGTCAGAAGTTCTTCTAACATTTACTGAATTTCAGTTATTCTTATACATAAAACAGATTTTGGTAACACTTCCTATAAATCCTGAATTCAACATAGATTGGAAATGCATTAATAAGGCATTATATATCATTTATAAAAACTATGAAACTGGGCATGAGCTAGGATATTTGTTCTTTAGTAGATCTTAGGTTATAACTCTTCATAAAGCAAATGTATATGAACACTGGGTAAAACTTCCTATCAATCCTGTATTCACAAAGCTATATAAACACATCTATAAGGCATTATATAGTATGCATAAGCCTACATATTTGCTTATAGCTACTTCAATTACATGCATAACACTTTAAAAAGCCCATCACAACTGTGGATACCATCATAGCTATAAATAAGCAGCACTTGAACATGTTTTGTAAAATAATATATATTTAAAATGTTATATATTCTTGCTTTATAAAACGTTATGCTTGTAAGCCAGACCACTTCAGGTCCTAAGTGAAGTGAGATGTTAATGTTAATGTTAATACAGACATTGTAAGAAGTGAGAAAAGCTATGTTGACTACATTCCTAAAAAAGGCTCCTGTTTACTGTTGTTAACTACTGGACAACATGTAGCAACTCTCTGTACTGCTAACACATAGCTTTGGTTGATAACAGTCTAGTACTTGTTACCAGCTAGCCAAGCATCTCTGTAAAATTCCCACTTCGCGCCTTTTCATAAATTTATTTTTAAAAATTTGGAAAATTGGAAAATTGACCTCTTCCTCCCTCATTCTTTATAAAACATTCTCCAAGTTCTCAGAGGTGATTATAACTGAAAATGCTGACCTGGAGGGGCACCTGGATATGATGGAGAACATATACCAGGAAAATGTTCTATTGCGTTACTGTGCATGTTTATAATGTTCTCATGAAGAGATATTATAATGCATTATAAAATCTGATATTATAAAATAACATACTCTTGTAAGTCTCATAACTATTTATAAGCAACTATACAAGTTATTACAGGTATTATAAGGCATTGTGTGCACCAAACAACATCTTATAATTGCAGGATTTATGTGAAGTGTTATCCAAACTGAGAGTCTACTGATAAACACTTAAACACATTTCAGTGTCCAAAGGTTCACTTAACAGAATGTGATACACAGATCACAGTTCAATAAACTCATCATTTTAGGTTAATCATAAATGAGTCTTATTTGAGGAAAACATTTGCAGTGAAAAAAACATAGGCATTCACAGATTTTTTTTAACATCATTGAATTGTATATATAAAGCTAGCAGAACAAGAATCAGTGTTATTGTATTATTTTAAGTTCAATTAACTCGACATTTAAAGGCAGCCCCAATATTAACTTTTAAAGAGGTGCATCTTTACTAGAGTAAGAGGAAGAGTCAAATGGCTAAAGAACACTGCTATCTAGCAATTGGGGGTTTCCACAACACAAAATTAACCACTATCTGCCACCAATCTTTACATGCAAATTATTAATTAGATATCAAAACTGGGTTGATTGGAATCAATACAGTATTACAAAACACATCACTGTTTAACTCAAGTATATCAACATTTTCATAAAACCCTACTTTACATAATACACTTTGTAATGTCTGTTTCAAACCCCCTGAAAAAGAAGGTGCAGCTCAATGTGATGCCTTAGATGCAAAATCAACATTAAACTGATAAAACTAATAGATCATTCAGTCACGTCTTCTGAAGACACATCCTTCACCAAATTGTGACTAAATTCTTTTAGAAGACTCACAACCTTCAGATTCATCCGCTTGTAGTGGCCTAAAGCACAACCGACATTACAAAGTTTTTTTCTGCACATTATTTGCAGTGACACATTTCCACCACAGAGGTCTCCAAACCCCCGAAACTGAAATAGTGTAGCTTTGGCTTTTTCAAACGGAATATTTTACACCTTACGGCTACTAACGTATATGTTATGCATTTTTTAACAAATCTTCTAATATGTTAACCAAATATTTCTCATCGTTTGGTCAGGTAACAAAAACAATTCCCAGACTCATGTAAATTTATTTCTTCATCGCGCAGAGAGTTTAGCAAAGGAGCTTTTTAACAAACGTAAATCATAATATTATCTTTTCGATTATCTCTTCTTATTATTATTATTATAAATGTTGTGATGTCATTTTTAAGTTTCAAATATTTCAAATTTGAACAGAATCTCTCCAGATGAAGCATAACACTATGGTTTTGTTATCGCTGATGATACTCAGAGCTTCTTGAGCCAAAACCTGTCACTGGCATCAAAGCGTTTAGCAGTGCTTGGTAAATCAAACACTGTTGTGCTGAATGGCTGCTAATCGATTAAAGAAACGTTTCTGGCAGTTATGCTGACCTACGCCTGGCTGTGGACTCATTTCGATTTTGTTTCACCCAAATCACCTGAAGTAAATCAAATTACACAGCCAAAGGGCTCACGGCAGCGCCTCACTAGGAAACACTCTAAGCTCTAGAGCCAGAGTCCAGAGCTTTAACGAAGCAGAAAGTTGGCCTGAGGGAACAGCCAGCTGTTGATGGTGGAAGGATTCTGATAGATGGAGTGTGAAAAAGGAGAAAGGAGAGTGGTCAAGACGGGCCTCCTTTTCTTTCTTTTTTTCCCCTTTTTTCTCAGCTACTGTAGCAGATGGCTGGGCTCAGGTGTGGACATGCAATACTCTGTTTCTCTCTTTCATGCCCTCTCTCTCTCTCTCTCTCTCTCTCTCTCTCTCCCACCAAGTGTGTTACTACAGCAGCAGCTCCTTTCAGCCAGTGGCTAAAAAGAGTTCAGTAAACCCTCTAAATCATTTACATCACACTACGCTGGGCATAAACACACACGGGAGGCCCTCTTGTAATGTTTTTCGATAACCGCTGCTGGCCTAATTAGTCTAAACATGCATGTAACAGGCTTGAAATGTATTTAAATGCACCCGCACCTAATGAATATCTTTGATCTGTTGTGTAAAAGTTTAGGTGGTAATTAATGATTAATGATGGTGCGACCTGTGGAAGATCACAGTCGTGTGTCAGGCGTGTGACTGTTTCTCTCTCTCTCTCTCTCTCTCTCTCTCTCTCTCTCTCTCTCTCTCTCTCTCTCTTTCCTCAGAAAAATCTAAATCACCTGCGTCCCAGACACGGGCCTCAACTTCACCCTTCCTCACATCCCTTGCTTTATGGCCCCCTCGCTCACTAATAAGCAGAGGCATCAAAGCACTGCCGCCCAGCACATTTTAATGTTCCTCTAATGACTTTTAAGAGCTTTTTAAAATGTTTTTTAAAGGTTGCTTGTAGATTGTGTCAAACATGTTTGGATTGGCTTTCACTGGAAACAGGTCGTTCCATTTAGCGAGAGGTGCAACAGCACTGATTTGGCTCTTTGCATTAATACAGGCAGAAGTCGGCAGTTACTATAACTCTGTGGTCTCTATGTACATTTTTGTGCAATTTGTATGGATTATTTCAATGAATTAAGTCATATACAATATTTAGGCCACACCAATTAAAGTCAAATGACACATTTTTTTAATTCATTCAAATGAAAACCAGTTAACACATCTTCTACAGTGGTGTGCAAGTTTTAATCACTTGGGGACATAAACTAAATTTTTTCATTTGAAATACTTAAATAGTTTTAATACAGTGAGTAGGGCTTTATAATATGTCAGTGTGTTTATTTAACCCTTTCTAAGCTTTAGCTTGTCGAAACAACCCAGTATTATTTACAATTCTGCTTTGACTGCTCAGTACTTCATTAAGCTAAATCATTGCTTAATGAAGATTGCTGCTGAAGGAACTAAATACATTCATACAATGTCTGGGGCGTCCAGGAGAAATCTGAAACTACACTGTGTTCTTCAAACTGGAGCTCAAGATATTATCTACTTCTTTCACAATAATATATTTATGCTACTTTGTATTGTATTTATGCTTATTTACATCTGTTTTAATGATATCTGGTGTTCTTACTGGTGACAATACATTTATTGCTAAAAAAAGACTAAGCAATGGACTAGGGTGTCTAAGACTCAGGGTGTCTAAGGCCCAGTAGTGTACATGAAGCAAATTTGACATTTTTCCTGTATATTTTAGTGCACAGTTTATCTACATGAGTTCAGCATGTTGGAAAAAATACATAACAGACAAAATAAAATGTACAATATGCTATATTGTACATGCCATGGAAATATCTATATGCTAACTTTTCTAATATGTTAGACAATGCACTCAAATGATATGTTAACAGAGCCTCTGTAGAGGATGTGTTAACTTACTTTCTACAAAAAAAAACATGATGTTTAACCAGAAGCGCCCTGACGTTTGCATCTACTCAACAGTCTTCTTAAATACAAGCCTATCTGTGAGCAAAGCAGTCTAGTTTTAACTCTCAGTTTTAAAAATAAAGGTGTCAAAGAAGGGTTCCACCAACTTCCTAATCCCCTTTTTTCCAGGACGCCTTGAATTTTTCAGGCCTTATCACTTTATTTTAGTACAAATGGATCCCACAAAGAGAAGAATGGCATCTAGCAAACTCATGTGGGACATGAAATGCTCTGCAAGGTTCTGCTGCAGTTCTACGCTGAACTCGAACTTCTACTTCAGTCAATATTTATTGGTTCAGGCTCCTCTACCTAGCTCTGGATGCTTGTATGTTATAAACAGGCCCCTATTGCAGCCTCTGCAAGTAACGGCACAGTGATGACACGTTTACTTTCAGCACTGAGGTGCTGATGGTTTCTGTAGTTAGCCAAACGGGAGATCAGAGAGGATGAAGGTGAGACTGGACGCAGTGAGCAGGACAAACAAGAAAAACTCATGCATGAGTTGCATGCATGCCACCGCCCCCACAGAGAGATAGGGGCCTCTGGAGCGATAGAACTCCATCCAATACCTCTGGGGTGAGATGGAGTGATCAAGAACCAATCATCCAACACCAGCACCTGATCTCACTAATGCAAACATGGCTGAATGCAATCAAATCCTCACTGTGATGTTCCAACATAGGGTGTAAAGCCTTCCCAGAAGGGTAGAGGAATGGGGAAAAAGTTCAGCAGAAACATGTGAGTCTATAAGTGCTTGCATTTCTATCTTTAAACTTAAACACAACCCATAACTTAATCTTTCAATCCTTTTATTTCTTCCTGTCTTTAAAAGCCTCAAATGCAGGGTCTGGATCTCATACAGCACCACTGTGGATGCGATTGTGGTGGTGAGCAACATGATTACAAAACAGTATCCAATTACTTGTTCATTTATAATCTAAATCTAATGCACATCCATAGCAGATCTCTTTGACTGAGAGAGGTATTCTGTAAAACGGATACTGAAAAAATAATCTACTTCAAAAAAATAGGAGACTGGTGACCCTTTAGCGATGCTGTGGATCCAAAGCACAGTTTACGCAACAACGAGACTCAACATTGTAGTAAGGATGTCCTAACGTCTCCCAAAGCAGCCCAGAAAGTTTATTAAATATACAGAGGATCCAGGCTGAGCGCACAGATGTGTCCCTGTTCAAGCTTGTTCTTAGTGTTACCTTCAACAGGAGCAAGATGCAGGCAGAGATTTTTCTGTGATAAAGTATTTGTATTTGTTTTAAAGGTGGACTGTTAATCAGAACAACATACACAAATTCTCCAATTTGACATACCTCCATATACTTACTCTCCCACTTATCTCCCACCCTCGCACATGGCACACAGAACAGAAGAAAAAAGAATATATATGTAATAATAAATTGAATAAAATGGAAAATAATAAAAAGAACACAGTTGAAAAAGCAGCAATCATACAGGGAGAGGTTTGACTCTGGAAAAAGAGAGGCAGCTGAGGACTTGCAGTAAAACAGCTGACCTCTAATTTGCTCTCATACACCGGGTCCGCCAACTAGCTGGTGACGTCACATCCTCTCTCCCTTCCTAGGTTCACTGAGGAGAAAACCACAGCGTCATTAAGATATGGTTTGGGTTCTGGGTGAATATTTGTGCTCTGCCAACAGAAAAAAGAGCTAATTGCACAAACAACATTTTTTGACCTGCGCATGCCCTGGAAATGATTTTCAGGAAGGCTACTGAATGGAAAAGCCTTTTGTTGTTTCCTCCGAGAGACAGACTAAAACAACAAAACAGCCGCGCTCACGCCGGACCAAACAGCAGGCCGATTTTTATTTCTGCCCTTGAAATAATCTGATTTCGAAATCAGTGATTATTTCATTTCCTGAGATAAGTGCTGTGGTGCGGCGTGCTCATTAAGACCTTTTCATCATATGCTAATTTTGGAAAAGGCTAAAAACACCGGCTGGAGGGGATGACCTATTGTAGCCAGACTGGAGGTGCCTCGAATGCAAGCAGCCAAAACAAGCTGAATTGGCATGTTATCAATTTGATCAGGAATTGCAAAGCAACGCTCAAAGCAATCACAGGCAATCACATTAGCAAGCGAGCATTACAAAAAAGCAGCTTAAGAGCATGCTGGGAAGAAATTTTTGACATCATAAATAATGGACTCCACAAACTACAGGTTACAGCGTGAGTGGCCATGCTAGGAGTTATCCGGCGACTATTTTTAGCTGTTTATGAGCGGACAAATTCCTCGCCGTTTCAAATATTTGCAAAGAAGGTGCCCTTTTAACCGCGTTAGCACAACACAGCCCCGCTCAACAATGAGAGGGTCCACATCGGTGCCTTTCTGTCAGTCAGTGTCTGCTGATCTTATCAGGCGGTCATGACTTTTTCGGCCATCCGCATTTGGTTCCCATTTAAACGTCTCAATCCACTACAAGAACGGAGTCAATTAAAGGAACTCAGACGATTCCCACTCAGGAAATTAGGGTCCAATTATGGTGACCCTAAGGGGGCAGCCAGGGTTTTAGAAGACTGGAATATAGAAAAGAGGGAAAAGAATGAGATGAGGGGGTTAAAAACAATAAACAGTGAATATTACAAGATACTCAATTTTGCAGCATCAGGAAAAAACAACTTTTTGCATAAAAACTACACCAAAGCAGGTTTTCAGCGTCCACCCTTTTGCTTTATCCCTTAACTTGCTTTTGGCTTTTCCGAGTAATTATTTTCTACTGCTTTAAAGTGTAGTCTTAGAAGTTCAATACATGACTTGCTTCTGCAAGTAATGATCCAAGTAATCTCAAACACATTCAGTGATGTTGACTTTGGGGTGGTCAGTCCACTGTTCTAAGCCGGCAGCTTCTTTATTTAATTTATTAAAATAGTCCCCAGAGAAAACATATTTTGGTATCACTTTACTGTAGGCTACTGTTCATAAGGCTGCATGACACTTACATAAACTTGCTGTGACAGCTGACATGACTACGCAAATGTGTATAAAAGCTTATTCCAGGAGTCTCTAGAAAGGTTACATTTGCCAATTAGAATCAAAGTTAGGTGATATAGCCTTTATCACTGATGATGCCTACTGAAATAAGCGTTTATAAAAGTTTATGTAGGTTTATGTCGGCTGTCATGATCAGCTTCTGTCATGGTGTCATGTAGCAACAAACCCTGCAGTAAAGAGTTTCTCTTACTTGTTAATAGTTACCACTGTAGGTTCGCTGGTGGTTTTGGCTAGTGTTGTGTTGTAGACATGGCAATCTTTGGTCCCAATCAACTGTACAGAAATCTAAGCCTGTAAGTTTCTTAACAAAGAACCATTTCACATTAAACCACTCCTAATGACTTAGTTTATATTTCAACCACTGATTTCCTGCAATTCCCCTAAAGATGGTCTCAGAAAGAAAGACTGTTCTGATTTTATTCTATGTTACGCACATTATTATTTGTGTTCAACTGCACACATTACTCAACAGATTAAAAACAGCAAGACACATCCAAGCAGCTGCGTAGCTCTTTAAGTGTTAATAGCCGGTTTTGCCTGGAAATGAAATATACGGTGGTGGTCTCTGACTTTTGCGCAGTACTGCATGTGTGCGTGCCTTCCTCTTGGTTTGCGGGTTCACACAGACATCTTAAGAGGATACAGTCAATGTCCCGTTTGAAAGCCTCTCTCCAGATGTGAGCGTGTCAAGTCCGCTTCATAAAATCAAAGTGCAATTTAGGAAAATTGGGTTAAAACACGAGGGGAACAAGGTTACTCCTCCAATAACTCTGCAGCCTACAGGATCTGTTCATTATGCCTCTGCTTATAGAGGTGATGACTTTTAAGAGACAGGGTTTAATAGAGAGGCCAGACAGCAGTAAAGCCCTCTGATGGTGAGGTTTAAGAGTCGTCTCTAGGAAGCACTCCTTTAACCCTTCGTGGGGCTGAAGCGACTGATGTTAAAGGCAGTAAATGTGTGTTTGCATGTGTGTGTTTAATCCTATAACTATATAAAGCTATATGAAGGACACAATGGGAAACTTTGGCCACACTTTAATAAAATAACAGCATCTGCCAAACTAAAAACCCACTATTGCAATTGTATTCTTTAGTGTTTTTCATTTTTTCCTCTAATCGATTTGGTCATACCTTCAGACACACGATCCATGAGAAGCTGCATCCCGGCATCCACACATCAAGAAGAAATAATCAAATCTTTTTTTTTTCCCTACTTTTTAAATACCAGGAAATTCATTTTCTCCACCACATTTCCAAACACTCTTCCCTGGTTCCCCCCTGCTGAGGCTGCCCCCAGCCTTAATTTGCATTGCGGCAAGTAGATCTCATCTACTCCCCTCACACTCGTCCACCACCTTCATCTAAACACATAATGAAATTGTCTCGGTTGTCTACCTGATTTAATGTTGTTCAACAATGGCCCAGGCAAAGACGAATGCAGGCAGAAGGGTGCTTGAGGTGAGAGCTATAAATGGAAATAAATGTCCGTGCCTCTTGTCTAACTGACAATAGCTCTGGTGCAACACTGGACATTCTCTATGATCTCGCACAAGTGCAGCGGATTGGACGCCACTGACTTTCTGCTCAATCCTAAACATAGATTTAGTCATCTAAAGGTCTGCTGATGCTCCTGCCCACTGTAGATGTTTCCTTACCAACTGAAATTTGGAGTACAGGAATTCGCAACAACACAAAGTAATCACAATGCCAGGAAAAGGTAACAGTGTTCTTATGGTTACAGAAAAAAGACATTCATCTGATTACAGTTGAAGATTTTGTCATGAGTTTTATCTCTTTTCTGTAATGAGGGTTTATCTCTTGACAAGGCACAGAGGGGGAGAAAAAAAGGAGACTGTTTTGAATGATAAACCCTCACGAAAGAAAATAGATCTCACAACAAACAACATACCTATTATGGCAGTGATGTTAACTTAGATTTGATGAATTCAGATGTAGCTTTCTTCATGAAATTCAATTTCCTTTCACAGTTTCCTCTTCTGTTGTTCAATGGGTATGGCACAGTTGGGTGATAAAGCAAAAAAAGTAGTAAAATAGCATTTTTAGGGATATATCTATACACAGCATAAATAAAGCACAAACAATTATTTATCACTTATATTGTTTTTGTGCATTGTGGTTTACTGTGTATTAGGTCAGGGGGCATCCAGTTCCTAATTAGATTTTTCAAAATGGTTAAAGAATTTAGTGGTTAAAACGTAAACAAAGGCGCTCAGGGTTTCCATGTGAAAGTGTACAGCCTGTTTTATTTACAGTGGTGGTGAATGGAACCAGGGATCTGGATGTCTACAATGAAAATATAGTAATTTCATTGGCCATCCAAAACGTTAATGATGGTAAAATAGTGGTTAATATAAAAGTATATTTTCTTTTCTTTAGAGAATATTTTTGTTTTACAGTGCCCTGCATGTATCTCTCCACTATGAATGGATTTCTTTCTGGAACTTTAGGCCAAGGGCTTCCTTCTAAACTAGTACAAAACAACTGACTCAAAACCATTTCATTTAATAGCTTTCTGTAAGGGGGCTTTAGGGGCCACTACACTAATGTCCACTGTTCTCACTCTGTACATTTCTCTAGAACGGAGCATTTCACATCAAAACTCTCTGAGTGGCTCTCTGTTTACATCTTAAGCGTTGGGTTGTACAGAGACATCCAGCAACCATACCTCCATTCTGTCTTTATTTCATTATACGACTCTAAACAGACAAGTAATCCCAAAGTAATCAGATTACATTACTTTAAGTCATTGTAATCCTTTTGTTTTGGTTAAAAATGACATTATTTAACAGATAATCAGAAATCTGTAATAAAGATAATAAGTAACCCTCCCACTCATCTCTACAGTGGTCAGATACAGAAGAGACTATTTGTAACATAATCCAGTTTTATTGGACTGAGAGCATACTTGGCACACGCTATAGTGACTGTAGCATTTGGCACGCAGTGTATAGACTTGCACTGTATAGAACAATATGTGTTGCCCTTCTGCTTTGCGATCTACACCCACACACTTCCCCCTTTCATTCTCTCCAGGAAATCTTCTCACTGTGTTTGTTTGGGTTACTGTAGAAGCGCTCAGCTACATGACACGAGGTTAGATCCAATCTATAACGCCGATCCGCCCCTTAGTCCTGCCCAAAATAGAGTCTAATCGTATTTGCATTCACTCCAGACCTCGCTCTCTGGTTCACCGGTGTTAGCTGCATTATGCCGGGCCCTCTCCTCTGGCACGGACGTTTAACAGTGCTTCTGATTTGCATCGGGATCGTATTGTGCTCCAGATTTATGCTATTGCAAAGGAGGGAAGTCAATAGGAGGCACATTGGGACGCAGCAGAAATCAATAGGCCTATTATTCTCACGGCTGCTTGCTCCGCCGACTAACGTCTCACTTGTGCTGAAGTTCAGATTAACAGGATGCCGCAGAATGGATGCCTCCCGCCCCTGGCTCTTGTCTTGTAAAGGGTCAATAAGGTTTAAAGTTTGCATCCAAATGCTGCTTATGCAAAGGGAACAAGCACGGCGTTAGGTATTTCACCCTGGACATTACAGAGTTAATGAGACAAGCCCCAACCCTGGGATTGTAGGAGGTCTTGTCAATTCGAGACTTTAAATTCTTTTGAACTGTGCATAGGCAGACTAAAGCGGATTCTGATTGTCGTTCCTCAATCGCTTACACTTGTTGCTAATGTTTCTTTTGTCTTCCTCGTGTTCTGTCTGGATAAAAGGTTTATAGTTTTACTGTCGTCTGGGCTCCAGATATAAAATGAGCTTTTCTACAGTACCTCTAAGTACTACAAACAGTGCAAGTGAATGAATCACTATCACTGAGGTAAATCTGGCTCTCATGACCTATTCAAGCAAGGACATTTATTTTCACTTTTTTATGACTGTATTTAGTTTTTATGAAGCAGATTAAATTTTGGTTACATAAAGCCATGAGAAGTCTATGGTGAATAATTCAGTGTGATATAAGAGTCTCACTCGCATGTTAAGCTTAGCCAAAGTGCAGAAGTGACTACAGGATTTTTTTTTTCTTTTCAAATCAGAATCCTTCAGAATGCCATATCAGACATTTTGATGGACCTAAAGGCAACTTCACTTCAAGACCTTCCATTCCACCTACTGAACTGCGCATCATGACACTGATTTTAATTCGAGAGAATTTAAAATTCTGAATTCTTTCACACACAGACACCCTCCATAAGAGAGCAAAGAGCTGTCAGTGTGACGGGCTGCCTGGTCTGGAACACTTCACTGAATACAGAGCAACTGCAAGAGCCCATAACAACATTCTTACCTACAACGCTAGTCAGATGCATGCGCCCTGCTCTCTTTGTTATGATTTTAAAATCACAGCATTTCAGAGTTCATTAAAGAGCCTATTTCCTTTTTTGTGTGTTTATTTATATTTTAACTTAACATTTGTATGGTTTTATGTCCAGAAAAAAAACATTCCCAATCAGTTTGTATACCACCACGTCCAACCTCTCTAAATCCCTCACCATTACTGTTCTTATGACAGTACTTTTAAAAGATTACAAGTAAATGAACTAGCTTGGGCTGCTTAGAGTTTCGGCATGCACAGGCCAGGACTGTGTATTGGAAAGAACTTGGCAACATGATACATATTATGATACAAGTGTCATGATTCAATCATTTTGATGTATAAAACACACTACCATGTGCATAGGTTTGCTTATGCTAGTGTTTGTGGTGCAGCCTTACACTACTTGTTTACATAGGAGTGGAGTCCAAGAGTTTAATGGCTGAAGCTTACAACACTGCTATCTATCCATTAAGGGTTTAAACACAATGCAAAATAAACTGTTCAACACAAATCATGACATTAAACTATCAATTAAAAAATTTATAGTTTCTGAGAATCAGTACAGTCTCCCAAAATATAATATTGCGATATTCTGTATTTTCAATATTTTAAAACTGAAAGCCTGACATAATTTGTACCCAAACAATGAAATTATCACTTATTTTCTTGCAATTAGATGCAATCACTTAATCCAGGCCAGTTGTTTATACTGTCTCTGTATTCACTTTAGTGATTAGAACAAACTTACAATAAAGCAATAAGAGAGGACAGAGATTCCTAGAATTCCTAGAAAGTTTCTTGATTTCTGTTTATCTGTGTTTGACTCTTTTTTTCTTTACACGCTTTTAAACAAACAACACATTTGCTTGTTTTATAAAGGTTTGATGCAAGTTTGGAAGCATTTTTCATGTTTTAGGTACATGTGCTAATGAATTTAGTGCCTCTGCTGAGTCGTTAGATTAGTTAGTGGTTGTAACAAAATAACTTAGAATTACTAAAACTAAATGAACATTGGAATTATTTTCATGTTACAAATATTTAAAAAAATAATAATAATGATGCAATTACTTAAACTTACTTGCGTGTATTTAACTGCATATGTAAAATATATTAATTTATAAATAGGGTTACAGCACTGGCCAAAAAGCTGGACATACAGTCGTATGTAAACGTTTGAACTGGTGAAATTACATGCTCACATATGCCATAACTTTTTCACAGACCACATTTCATGTTTTATTGTGTTCAAATGTGCAGACATGTGTTCTCTGGAGACTTATTTTCATGCAACAAAACGCAATATTTGGCAAGAGGCATCCAAAGCCTTTGCATACGACTGTATGTACACATGTGGTTGACATACTGCTGTATTACCGCTGCCCTCCAAACTGGGGTTCCTAGCCAGACACCGCATACTACACCAATAACAGTCCTTTGGTGAGACTCTTAATGTTGCATTCATCCACTTCTACAACACAATTAAAACTGCAAATCGTGCAGTAAGAGCGTATAACAAACGCAAATGAAATTCCAAAATCTTAGAAGCTATTCCAGGGAAATGCAGTCTTCCACCTCTCTTCACTTCTTATTCAGCAAGATTAAACCTTCACACTGAGAGAAATTCCCTGGGAAGACTTCACTGCCCCCATCTTTCACTCGTAGCTCTATACAGATGTGGCCCTCCTCTTTCCATCCTGGCCCTCAAGGGCAGCAGACCAGGGACAATAGGGCCCCAGGCACCCCATGTAAAGTTGCAGAGCCTCTTCAAACAGCCAGCCAGCATGGGAGGAGATCAGGGCCTCCAACAGCTGCCCTAAGCCCCATTCACTCCTATTGAGCAAAATCACTGTTCCTAATTCCAAAAGACTGCTTAGTGCAAGCCTTTCTCTAAGCACAGGCCTCTTCCCCCCTCGTATCTTCATCGTCTCAGAGAGGGACAGATCTGTCCGCAGTCTCTGTAGCTAAGAGAGTGGCTGAAATGGGGCAGGGGGGCACACCTCGAAACGAAAATCATCTGCAGGTTTAGCAAGACAGGATTTGCTAACAGGCTAATAGCAGGGAGGCCGCTTGTGCAGCTGACACGGCTTATGTTTCACTACCTCTCTCTCTCGCGCCCTGTCTCGAACACGGCGCTGCCCGGCACCTTTCAGTTATTAGGCCCAAAGTCTTCCAGCGCAAATAAAAAAGCTCTTTGATGGGGAACTTGATTTCCTGTCTTTTTCAGCTCAGCCAGCTTCGGCCCATGCTGGGTGGAAAGCCCCCCTGTACTCACTGGCCATGTACCTACTGTACCAGCACACTTGTGACACCATGCCCCATGCTGGCATGCACACAAACCAATTGGACATGCTCTATAAATTGTCACCCACATCCTTCCAGCCGAGGATGGAAAAACAAAATGGCAGGGGTTCAGTTCAGAGTGGGTGGAAAAGGGGGGTTGGGGGGCACAACAACTGGAATGCATTCCAGTCAAGGAATAGGGGGTTATTCAATACATACCAGCAGCTGGAAGCTCTCAGGGAGACGGAGGGGAAATGAGGACTGCGTGTGTTTCTTTAATGGAAAGGTCTGAGAGTATCATGGTCCATGTATCTCAGCAGAAGGTGCCTTTTATCGAGTTTAGATTGGAGATCTCGAGGACCACATAATATTTACATATCTGGGTGAAGTGCATTAATCCGACAATATAAAGCAGGAGTCCTGCCAAGGTTTCTTCCACTTAAGTGTCGTGGCTATATTGGTAAGCTGTTTATGGAAAATTCTCAGACACTTTAGAGCTTGCGATGTTTGTACCGTTTCACGTATTCTATTCTCCTCCCCTGGCCCACACAGAAATAGAAATACACGCATGGAGGTGTTTCGCTGTTGCTTGTCCTTTTCTCCTGTTTATGGGTGTGCTTTTTCCCTCTGCATGCTGCTCTCAGATCAGCTGATGAGGAGATAGGCGGCTCACTTGTGAAGGCTAACACATTCCACACATGGTAGCGATACAGCTGAGCATTTCAGACAGTTCTTGAATTGCGTATGGGACGTGTTTGCCGGGCTTAGTCTTTCGGGGTAATTTCGCCTTGCCTCCGTGTGGCTTGCCAAAGCATGTTTGCACCCAGCATGACTCGGCATGTTCTAATGACTTTTATGGTGGCCGATGGCAGACTGGCAGACAGATATTGCCCAAGAACTAGAGACAAACAAGGGTCCATCAACAGTCGTTTAAGTAGTTCACCTCAATGAGAACCTGCCTTTTACATTTTGCCTCCACCTTGTCTGCTTTTAATTTTGCCCCTTCAACAACGTGTAAGGGAGAGGGGGCTACAAACCAATATATCGTCGCTGTCCAATGAAAAACATGTATCTTCATTTTTGTCAATTTTGAGTTTTCTACACAATTTGAACATGGAAATGGTCATTAACATTGTGTGAAAATTTCATGATGAATAGACCAATAGAGGTGCTCCAAAATAGCTTGGAAAAATTTTGGTTCCATTGACTCACATTAAGTAAGTGTTTTTTCTCTTTCCTGTAAAATTGTTTTTCATTAGACAGCGATGAATTATATATATAAATATAAAAAATTCAGTTGACATTTCTACTTTTATTAGAGTTGTGCCGATTTCTCTCTCTCTCTCTCTCTCTCTCTCTCTCTCAATATATATATATATATATATATATATATATATATATATATATATATATATATATATATATATATATATATATAAGAAACCAGCACAACTCTAATAAAAATGTCAACTGAATTGTGATGTACTAATTATCACAAATAAACTAAAACATAGGAATTAAAACTATTTGATTATTCTGCAGGTATCTGATTATTCAAATGGTCATGTAAACTGCATAATCCAATAATTTAGATCAGATAAAGGCCTAAAAATGAATTTGTTTTTCTTAGTCTATATGCTTAGTCAGACTGCGGTACCAGATAAAGCATACAGCGTTTAACACAACAACTGCAAGGTGGCAACAAAACACATTTGGAGCAAAACCAAAACCACCAGCATGTTTGTTAAATAATGGATTTAAATATGATTCAAATTTCCTGTTACAGTGACTCAATATTAAATAAAAAACAACAGGGCATGAAGTTCAAGTTTGATATTACATTTACGTCACGTTCTATTTGGTAAGTTTATCAGCTGGTTGCAAATAGAAATCTAATTACTGCTTGATTCATGTAGACCCAGAGTTTTGCCATTTTTTGATTCACATAAAGCGTGTTGATCAGATTACTCACAAAATCAGATTTTCTGCAGTTATCAGATTATCACCCTCGTTGTTACTTTGAAAGGCTTAGCTCCTAAAACGAACCCCATAGTGTGGAGGCTGAATTGTAGTTTTGTTAGCTTTCACTGTGAGCTGCCTATATGTGGTGCTATGTTACAACCACCATGATGAAAAAATGCTGATGCAAATTCCATGACTTCCACACTCATCTCAAAACCTGATCATTCAAAGATTTCTTACTGGTTGTTGTGAAAATTAACAGATGATGTTTCTATGGGTATATAAGAAGATGAACAAAAGCACTTCTATGTGAACTTGTTTAACTTCATAAAACATTATTACATTTTACACAACATTAGTCTGTGTCCCAATCTCCCATATATATATATATACATACTGTCGCTGTCCAATGAAAAACATGTATTTCTATTTTGGTCAATTTTTATATTTCTATATTATTTGAACACAACAGTGGCCGTTTACATTGTGTGAAGGTTTCATGCTGAATGGACCAATAGAAAAGCTCCAAAATAACTAGTCAAAATTTCTGGTTCCATTGACTTACATTGAAAGTAAAGACCTTTTTGGTTCTCTCCTATAAAGTTACTGTTTTAAAGATACTAGTTTTTCTTTGGATAGCAACAATATACTTCAAACTAAATGTAGGCACAGAGGCACTGCTCACCATGACCATCCACATCTGTTATATAGGCCATTAAAACTAAGTGACAAACATAAGGAAAGCAGATTTTTTTTGTTGGTGTTTTTATCTTTTCCCATCTGACCTAGTTGAGCACGCCAGGTGATTAGTGCTAGAGCTCTCCTGTCTTTTCATCTTCCAATGCGTGCTTTTAATTATCTTCATAAATAATAATAGGTAGCTCAGAGAGACATAAGGATGTCACCGTTTGTGGCTCCTGGTCTGTCTCGAGTCATCAACGTGTGAAAGAAAAACTCTCACTGCTGGTGTGATCCTTATTAATATGCAAAAGGCAGTTATTTTTGTAATAGCACTCTTGCAGACAGACCTGAAGGGTCAATTGGCTTCAGCGGCCTATTTGAAGAGCAACATCTTCAGACTGGAATAACGCAGGCCAGAAATGGAATGCGTTCAGGTACTTCATGTCCAGTATACTGCCGCTGTAACACCAAAACCTCATAACCTTGTAACTTTTTTCTTAACATTAGTTGAAAATAAGTTGATAAATGGACCTACAAATTTAGTCCAGTAAGACGTACAGTGAAAATAAAATTGGTACAAAGCATCATAGATCAGGGGTATTTAATTAGAATTCAGTAAGGTCAGTAACTTGTGTTATGTTGCCAGATCCTGTATATTTAAGTTACATAGTATCAGCATCTTATACCATCAGTAACTAAAAGACAAACTTATTACAAATACCGTTTAGTATATTTCAGTAAATTTACTGTTTAAATGCTGAACTGAATGAATTATTTATGAAACTCCAAATACTTTTTTGTCCTTACTTTAAGCAAAAACAAGGGCTACATAAAAAAAAAAACCAGAATGCTTTTTAAAAAAGAGCATCTTAAAGTGTTTATTTATAGAGAAAGTAAATAAAACGTGTATCTTTTTGTTAACTCAGCTTTACAGATTGACATGTTGGTTTTACAGAGCGGTATTCTCTAAAACTAGATGAGCAGGTCCATTCCAGAACCGTTCCTGTTAAACAGTCAGTTTTCTCTGTTCACTTCTCTGTTTTTATGTTATTCTTTCTGACTCGCTTTAGTCTCCGACTGCTGCTCCTCGCTTCGTATCTCGCCTGTGGGCCGCGCCGCCCGCCCCAATGTGCACTGATCTGATTGGCTGATGAGCGCCTTTAGTGATCTTATAGTGCACGCGATTGGTCTCTCAGTTCACTGCGCCATAAAGCCCGTACACCGTAAAGACAAGAAAAGCTCCGTCGCTTAAAATAAACACAGTCAAAATTAAATCCTTCTCAGTAGTTCATCGGTTTGGGTCCATATTGGACAACGTCTGGGTCCGGCTCCGGACCACGGCCCGCCTATTAGTGACCCCTGCCATACAAGAACCACTTTTTGTTCCCTACAGAACCCTGTATAAGCAACAGAGACATGTTGGTGTGAAGAACCTTTAAAGTTGTAAAGAACCTACACATGCTGCAATTCTTCTGTAATAATTTAAGTGGACTTCCAATCACCTTTGTATGATGGGAAAGGTTCTTTAATGAAAATGGTTTACCAAAGGACCATCCACTAAAGTTTTTCTTTTCAATAATTACTCATCCATGGCATCATGCAAAGAAGCCTTATGGCACATGTTTTGAGAGTGTTTATTTAAAATGTAAATATTTTTCCACTTCATACAATTACAAAGATTTCTGGACGTGAAAGCTGGACAATAAAAAGAGCGATAGTATAAATAACAATGAAGTTTGATGCTGGTGAAAACCTCTGAAGGTACTTGAGTGGCAACTCAAGCAAACTTTACAAGCCTCACTCAGTTTACAGATAACCACACTAAAACTCTCTTATTGGAAGAGCCAATCATGGGAAAAGATCAACAAAATTGTTTTAAACTGATACATTTGTCACTTAATACTGATATACAAATGTTGCTACGTGCAAGCTAACACTGCTATGCATTACCCTAACGTCAAATAACTGACAAACTCACCAAAACATCCCATGCAAAACTGTGGCGGTGCCTAAACTGTTGCTTTAGCAGTAGAAGGTTATTGTTTTAGTTTAATAGTAGACTTACTTTTACTTACTTAAAGTGCTTTTACATTTACAGCTATTGGCAAAGTGACTTACAATTTAATGATTTGTACAGATGAAGGTAAAGGTAGTGTTAAGCCTTAATTATTCTCAAAGTTAAATATGGATATGGATACGGATGGAGCCATTTATCCAAACTCTGTGTTTATTTAGTCTGTATTTGTGCATGTTCTCTGAGATCTTACTGATACAGATGAATGAAGGAGCCACACTGGAAGTCATGGGGAGGAGACACAATGTCAGTTGTTCTCTTTGGTAATATTAGTGAAAAGAATTCTCGATCCAAACATCACAGACCACCGTCATCTACAAAGCTGTTTCTTTCATCTCTTTCCAAGTACATTATTATGACATCTTCTACCATCGTCACGTTTGCTTCTACCACTGGACTGACATCCTCTAGAGGATGTATTGCTTAACATCAACGTCAAGTACGCATGTCTGTATAAAAGTTATATCCTTAAAAATGGACAAATTTACTTTCATACATGAAGAACGTATTAATGAGCATTCAGGAATCTTATTGGTGCCGTGTAGAGTTCTTGCCAGGATACAGGTGGGGCATCGAACCCCAGCCTACAGAGTGCAGAGTAGACCACACAACCAAAGCCACAATCCACGGGAGTGTTAGCTTGCTTGTGGCATATATGTAGCCTAAGTCAGAATTTGACTTCTTGAAGATCTCATATTTCAGAGGTTCCAGTGACATTGTTGGGGAAAATGTATACCGGACAGATTTGGTATGGAATACTTTTGTTTCCCACAGGGCATAATAGCAGTAGCCTGGGCTTTGATCCCCTCTTCCAGGCTATACAAAAAACAGTCCTCTGGGAAGACTCCCAACACTAGCGTTGCCTAATTCCATAAAATAATCAAATGATCAAACTGCCAGTCACTTTAAATAAGAGCTTTGGTCATGCTGTAAATATACATAGTAGTGATTTTTTAAATAAACACCATTATTTAATTCTCATATAGAAAGACCCCTTAGATTTCCTAATATGGGAATGACGACCACAACAAAAACTTCATCTCAAGGTTACTAGGTTTTATTATAGTACTGACAATATGAGTTGCATCGAACAACTGCTAGGAACACCTAGACTGCGTTTAAGCGGGTGACCTCATTCACTCCTTAGGGAAAACTGTATGGAAAACGCTGATAAGCAGAGGCCACGGCTCAGCACGGTCGAGATCCAGAGACAGATATGAGACAGATTTGTGTAATGAGGTGTCAGATGTCTGGGGATGGCCAGCGAACTGTCAAAACCAAGTCGTGTCCTCAGCATGCAAAGACATCTTCAGTAAGTTAGGAACCAATTTTAAAATCTTAATAAAAAACAGCGACTCTCTCTTTCATACACAGCTTCGCCTGCACACATTGTACCACAGCCTCCTACGTCCAGCTACTTTAGTTCCCAACTGCCTTAATCTCCTGTGCAATAAATTAAGAACAGCGTCGAGGAGAATTAATAGACTCTAATAGAGCGGTCGATAAGATGATGTACTGTACATTTTATCTCTCCTACAACCTCCCTCGTTCGACTCCACGCAAATGTAACACCACTGGTTTAAGGTGGATTTGTCAACCACTCGGACTCAGCCATCAATCACGGAGCGGTGGCCACTGCGTCTTATCAAATGAGCCCTCCCTTTCACCCCCGTCCATCTCCCGCTCACTTTCCTATGCACATGAAAAATGAAAACAAGCAAGCACAGATGACCTGGGGAAATTACTAGACTGTTTTACATGAACATGCTATATCCCCATCTATCTATTCCCCTCTACCATTAATCACTGTATTTGTCAACAGCATTTATTTATTTATGTAGGTATGTTCGCTATACACGCATCCAGAAATAGCAAGTAATCAGTTCAGTCATACATTATGAAGTAACAGTGAATATATTGTAGACACTTTAGTATTACTCACTGCTATTTCTGCAGTCACTATAATACATAATGCATGTTGCACATCGTCACTGTCCTGCAGTTACACATTCTCTGTCACTAGTTTACACTCTACAGTGCACTATTCATGGAACTCAAGGGAAATTTTCAAATACTGTACAAGGCCCGTTGTGCAAACTTAAAAAGAATTTGACACAAGAGAGCCTATTATTTAAATGTAATTATTTTTAAATTGCATTTTAAATTAAGTAAATATATTTTTATATATTCAGGTCCTGAATTAAATTTCATGTTTGGTCAGTTTGCGAGAGCTTCTGTAATCTATCACATTCTCAGTTTTGAGACTGGTGAGTATGTTATGTTTCTGTCTTATAACCTACACCAACTCACAATACTCTTCTGATTTTCATGTTTCTGATGGCTGCTGCAGAATCTGGTATAGAGAACTCACATGTTTGACTTTTTAAGCTCGTTTACACTGAGAACCATATACAATCACTAAATCACGAGCATGTGCTGGCCAAGCATGTCATCACACAGCAACGGTTTCTACAGAAACCTTTGTAAGAAGCTTTTCTTGACCCATTCATTCACCGCTAAGATCATGTTCATTTCCACTTGCCTGGAAATGGGGATTTCATGTTTGGACACTTGAAGATTGTAATATGTAACATATGCTTTATTTTGGACGTTAGAGTTTGGAAGTAGACCCTGTTAAGCTACAGATACACTACACGACTTTCAAAGTTGACAGATCGCTGTACTGTTCAAATTACACGACTTGACGTCTTGTAGCCGGGAATCCTGAAGTTGCTGTGATTTGCAGTTACATGACGGATCAATGACATGGGGCCACATTACTAGACCTTTCACCAGGAGGAATCTCAGACTGTGGGGTCTCAAAACTATGTTTTGTCCCAAAAGCACAAGCAAGAAATGAAATGGGGAATGATGTGATACCATAACATCTTTGGGGCATGTGCAAAACATCGGTGAGTCTCTTTTGGATGATGCCTCACACGTAGCTGATTTGTCTCTGAACTAGGCCTCCTCTAGATCCTCAAAAAACTATCAGCGAGAAGAAAATCAGTGCTAAAATCGCTTAGCATTAGCTTAGCTATCTGCCCAACTGTAGTGAAGAGAGCATAATAGTCAAATGAGCTTATATGATTAAATATTATAATATATGACTCCTACAAAAGGGAAGGACATTATGGCAAAACGTCTGGGACTTCACATTTTAGTTTCTTGGATGGTGACAGTGACCGAAATTAATTCTGTTCCTGGACACGACGGCTGTGTGTCAAAACCTAGTGAGTGTCTAAGTAGGCACTGTCTAGGTAGGCAGCTGTTTAAGTAGCAGTGTTCTATCTGACATCTCTCCTCAAAAAACAGATTACTGAGACGATCTAGTTAGAGAGCAACTGCGTCACGGTTTGTTCCCGCCCACTGCAGCACGCGACCGGTGGTTTAGCTAGTTGCTAAGCTACCAGCCGGCATCCAAAACAATAGCCTGAGGCTTTAAAAAAATCCACAAGCATAAATGCTAATGGCCCCAGCATAAAACTGCAAAATGGTGAACGACTTGTTACAAAGTTTCAAATAAAATACTGTTTTGTTTGATTATATGACAAGAAACACATTAAAACACCAGAGAAAATCAAAATAAGATTTGCCTGCGTTGCATCATGGGATTGCCTTGACTGCTGAGGAAGCGTTCGATGCTTCCTTAAAATCAGGTCTAAATAAGGTTCCTGAGTAGACAGTATGTTTAAGGTATCAAAGAATTGGGACAGCCTACATGTCTGGAGTGCATACTATGATGTAAAATGCTGCCTATGTAGGAGGTCACTAGGTTTTAAGACACACCCAACATGTCCTGTATTTTCATATGTTGTGTTCATATGTGCAAATCTTTCAAATGCACGTATAAGTAATGCATTTCGTTGGTTAATATTACCCAAACGATACAACTAGCATTCAGGAACCTGAAGCATTAATGACTACAACACCACTACAAATGTTCAAGCACGAGGGACGATTCAAGATCACACTGGTTGACCCCTATCTGGTCCATAACTGGTGAAACCAGGAGCAAAATCCTGCTCAGTACTAGTACACCCACCCATCAGTCAATTTGTTACTTCTGTGTCTTGTAAGATTCTCACATGATAAAGTGCTTCTTGTAACCCATCTAGGTCATTCCTTCAGGCAGCTTGAGCCAAAGCTCTGGTTTCCCCACACACCAGAGCAGAGGTGGTGTTTCAGGAGCAACGATGCTTTAGGCCTGGGTCACCTACAGCTCCTAGAGGTTTCAATTTCTGTAGCTTTCTCTGTATTCCTAATCAGAGCCTTCCTGTAATAGGTAAGATTAATCCCTGCCTCTGTGCCAGTGTGGAGGGGTGGGGAGGCTTTGCCTTATAATGGCTGCCATCCATCATTTAGGTGTGTGCTTCGTGTCAATGGCTGTGAGGTAATACTGCTGTTACCACAACTCGAAATGACACTGAAAGCACAGCGGGGGTGGAAAAAAAGGGATACGTGATTCGGATGCGCTAGTCTGTGGAGAAGAAAATGAATGAACATACAGCAAGATTTATTTGGACATTAGGCGAGACGTGGTGCCTTAGTTTGGGTCACTCTTAAACGTGTTAAAGAAATAAATCCCTAATATGTTTTGATCGCCTAAAGCATGAACGACATAACATTGCATTTTCCACTCATTGCTTTATGTTCCTCGCATGTTCCTCTCTCTGTTATATGGATATACAATCACAGAACCTTGAATGTTTTGACATGGTCCCAATAGCAAAAATCCCTATTCGCCTGAAAACATATGCTGCACAGGAAGGTTAAAAAAATAGTCTTTCAAGATCAGGAAGCAGGAAATTGGATTAAGGTCTTGCTAAGGTTTACTTTATGATTGGCAAACCCTAGGAATAACTTGGCAAGGAAGTCCCCAGCCCTCTTTTTTTTTATTTTCCTCCCGTCTTCTTTTTTATGACCTCCTTGGCAATAGACTGGGTAAGTACCAGCAGAGAATAAGACAGTGGTTGTGTTTCGGAGAGTGAGGTATGAAAGGGCCAGACCTAAATCTTACTATTCACTATGGCTTCACTATAGCTTGTGGTGAACTGTGAAAGCCCTAAATAAGGAAGAGTGGTTAACTTACTTTCTCTATTGAAATGACATTTGCAGATAACATGACAGAGGAGACTGACTGACGTTTGAGGGGTAATGGGGGAGGAGACACTTAAAAGGTGAGGAGCACTCTCCGATACTGAGAGCGGGAAAATAGTGGTCTATATGTGCATATTTTACAGCTCTGAATGGAATATGAACCACCAGACCTATATTTCATTTCGGTTTATCGGATTTTCAAACGACTACCCATCACGTCATTATAACTGGAGGAGAAATGTGAAAACATTTGATTGGACTTTTACTTAAACCGTTTTATTCTTTTTCAAATGTGATTCCTAAGACCCTTGGGATTTTTTTCCCAGAGCAGGACAGCCAAAGACAGTCACCGGTCTTAGACTCTTGCAATGAATTCAATGTATAAAAATTAAAAATAAAATAAAATACAATTTAAAAAAAAAAGTGTACTTGTTTTTAAATATATCTGAAGAGTAATGTTGAAATAGCCAACATAAGTATCAGCTGTAAAGTCTTGTCAATATATTCAACATAATTAAGCAATCATAACATCAGATGTCTTGTATACCACAAACAATATCAAACAGCACTTCTGCAACCGTAACCGTTATTTGCATATTTTAATATGTAAGCACACTTATAAAAAAAAAAACTGCTTTGGAATAATGAAATCTTTCCCTTATATGCAGACTCACACACGCAGCCTCAGTCTGGTTCATCGAGTTCGTTTCCTGTCGATGGAGGCAGTGGGTGCTGCAGCTGGGAGTGGGACTGCATGCTGCTGCCTCTAAGAGCACACTCAGGCAGCTTTCTGTGAGTGCCTGTGGTGTACACCCACAAGGTCGTGACACACACATGACTTGCAGAGGCCGTAAGGACCACAGGTGACACAGGCAGTGATCTCATAAGCACATACGGATTCAGGGTTAGCTGTCAGGGCGTTTGGCCTATTTATACAGTGAGCACCTTGAAAGGTATAGATATAACTCAACCTGTAGCCCGTAACTGAAAAGAATGACTTCAAGTGCTTTCTCCTTTTCAGCTTCAGAATCAGAAAAAAAAATTTTCAGCAAAAAAAATTGAATTGATTGTCTAAGACTATGATAAGCCTGACCTTGGCCCATCCACTCTTGTCAAAATGACTACAGTTTACTTTCAATATTAAAACTGACAATGAGAATACAGCTGCTGCATACGTGATCACGACTAATAAAAATCTCAGTTTAAGCATCAACTATGCAGTGTTTGGCAAGCGCTGCTCCCTCCTGAGCTACTAACACACTCTCAAACCCGTAGCTCCAGTCTTCAGCCCTAAATCTAGGCACTAAATCTCAGCATGCCGCTACGAGAAGTATAGGCCTACGCTTATCGAGTCCTACATTAACGGTGATACTGTCAGTGTTTTGGAGATGAATGTCGCGAGGACTGTTACGTGGATTTAAAGAGTGGAAGCATGCACTGCTCGTTTTTAGCATGAATATGGCCGAGCATACCATAGATCGTTAGATCTTAGAGGTTAAAACTTGTTAACCTCAAAGGACTGTTCAAATATGAACATGGCACAGGCATTAAGGCATTAAGGCCAGATATTGTCAGCATATTACATTTGTGTGTGTCATTACTGATGTTGTTTGCAAAACAAGATAAGAATTTAGATTTCTTTATAATATTTTGGTTGAGTGACATCTCTTACTGCATTGTCCGGCTTCTGCCATGTTTAAATGACACTTAGCAAATGAATATATTATGGTTTATACTACATCTGATTTGATGTAACCTAGACTTTAATCACCCTGTTCACAGCATGACTTTTGTGGAAAATTGGTTATTAGTTAAGGAACAACCCCAAATGTAGTCAACAAGTCAAAATATATCTTTCATGTCCCAACTTTGCCTCTGCAGTGGATGCACTTCATGCCTAAATTATCAATACATTTGCTGTCAGACTGGTTGAGAAGTGCTCTACCTGGTATCTGTGATTACAGCACAGTTATTTTAATAATAAGTGTATACAATGTGGAAATGTGGGGAGTTGGTTGTGGTGCAGGGTATCAAGTTTTCAGTTTTACAACCATGCTCCTGCATTGTAATTTTTTTAGAGGTATCCCAGGCATAGTTACAGTTGATATAAATATGAAGAACCAACTGAATGAACCAATTTGCTACCACACCACACTGAGCCAGACCAGTGCTGCATCTCTAGTTAGTTAAGAATAGCAAAGACAGAAGCTCGCTGATTGTGGGTGAAGCAGTTAAAAAGTGACCTTTCTCTGAATTTGTATTTCAGTGTTTATTTTTATCTAGCAAACAGTATAATGTAACATATATAACATTATGGGATCCCCCAGAATTTGTATTTAGTGTTTTATGATGTTCAGGTGGTCCAAGAAGTATGTTTCGATCAGGCTAAAGTGGAACTGGGCAGAAATTACCAGATATATTCAATACATCAAGCAAGCTGGGCTGTGAAATGTTATATAGACTGGCTGAAACTAAAAACAAATTCAATACTAAGATATTGAAAATGATATGTTTTTTTGGTGGACTGAATTGGTAATTTATGGTACAATTGGAGTTTCTTTGCTTTACCTTTTTCTTTATTTCACAGAACTGCTGTATAAAAGCAATAGCACACTGAAGGTTATGTGCTATCGTACACCACCACTTTTGTTCTACTGCTTACGTATGTCATAAACTACACAATACGTCTATTACTTAACAACTCGACACAGTTTAAGACAAGCGTGTGATGAGTAAGGTATGCAGTTTGCACAATGCCACCGGTAGCAAAGGTTTACAGTACTGGTTAGCTACATTAGCCTTGTAGCTAGCCTTTGAAGACCCCTATAAGGTATGTGTGTTCATTAAAGTGAGGGCGTGTGATTACTCTGTATGGATACTGATAGGGTGGCTGTGATAAACTCAGGGCTGTGGATTGAGTTACCTGTAGTTTGCTGCGCCATCAGCTTGCACGTGTTTGGTGTGCTCCTGTTCGGACCCCTGTCTCTCTTTCTCTCCAGGCACCAGGTAATTAACTGGAATGTCAACATGAGATGAACTGGGGTGAAATAATAGCTTCTTTTATCTACGAGCTGTGATCATTATCTTTGTATTTTTCTTTTTCCACCCATCGCTGCTGCCTGCCGCCCACCCCCTGGCCCCTCCTCGCCATTGTCTTATTTGTTCAAAATTGATGACATCCTCTACTTACCTTTAAATTAGCCTGCCCCGAGGATGGAGTGCTCTGGAGAGGCTTGCAGAGGAGAGAGAACTTCAATTTTCGAGTAGCTACGAGCAATTTGTGAATAAGCCCTTGACAGCTTACTAATTCAGCACTTAAACTTCAGGAACAGCCGAGTTCAAATGGGTGCACTATATGTACTATCTGGAGAAAAAAAAAAAGATGGTATCTTATTGTAGGAGCGAAATGTTATCTGAGCCTTTCGTAAGCTTATATGATTGCATTTTGCCACTCCATAAGAGCGAGAGCGACTCACAAGCTATGAAATTTCTTTTGAACCTTCACATTAACAGGCATCTCATGCATACATGATTCTATCAATACACTCTGAAAAATAAGGCTTCCTCCTCAATGGTTCCTGGCTTGAACCAAAAACGTTAATTGGTATGCAGAAGCCTTACATTCTTTTAAGGGTCCTATCACAGAACAAACAAATTTCCTTTACTTTTAAGAAATAAAAGAGTTTAATGTAGTGTGTAATTACTGTTACACAGCCTATTGTTCACCCAATATGCTGCATTCCCAGGTATATGTGTTTCTATATTAAAAAGCCTGTTTTAAATGAATTGTTTTCATGTCATACATTTACACTCATCTTCATAGCCAGCATACAGCAGCTTAGCTCTACAGTTAAGTTATATGGAGAGAATAAGTTAATGAGAGAGGTCCAATGCAGGACAGCCAATCAAAGCAGAGCTCATTTACATATAATCAGTCTTAAATTCGTTTTATTCTACAAAATAAATCCAGGTTGGAAATTATTAATCCGAGAAAAACGTTGGATATAAGACCTTCACGCTCTGTTCTTCAGGAAACCAAAAGTGGTTCCTCTCTGGCCTTGCTCCATGATATCCATACAGGTACTTGTATTGTTAAGATCTGGCAGACACAGCAGATCAAAAGCAAGGCATAGGTGTTAAGGTGAGCCACCTTCAGCTCTAGTTTAACAGTGGCTGAACACGCAGAAGATGGATGACTCGCTCACACGACCTTGCCGTAAGGTCATGCACAGTGGTGGATAACTGCCTCTCATTGTCAGGCTGAGTGAGGAAAATCTACAGCCATTACGGCCACAGCAGGACTTCCAACAGCTAAGCGGCGAGAGGTGGAAAAAAATTATTAATTAAACCGCAAAACCCTCTAAAATGTCCTAGTGTTCTAAAAGAAACAACACCATCCCTCCCTTAAACAAAAGAGGTTTACTGCGTCCTGGGGGAGAAGTGGCAGTTTGTGTGTACTGAAAATACCAGGTGTCTTGACACAACATTAGTTTGCAACAGCTTATATTAGCTAGAACATTCATTCACCGCTACACTATCACTATGTGTAAAATATGGACTGCGTGTTATCCCAACCCACAAGACCATCTATGAAGTATGGTGAAAATGTGGTATAAATCAACAAGGGATGAAAAGTGTGTGGACATTTTAGCATGAACAAAAAAAAATCTAGAGGTTATGCTGTGATTTATCTGTCTAGGGAACAGATTGATAAGAACATTGTTCTGTGCCTTTCTAGTTGCCCTTTGTCATCACTTTTGTAAGTTTTGTTTTGTTTCCCACTGCCTCCTGACTAACAAAACACATGTAGTACTGTGCAAAAAAACAGCCTTCGCTTGTTCAAGTTCCAGTCAAAACGACCAACAGGCTAGGTTGTTGTTTTTACAGCGACTGGACTAATAGCTGAAAGTATAGACCAATCAGCTGTTTCATTCATTACAGACTGTAGTTGATCTGTTTCTCTGTATACGACGTTATCCTACCTTTAGCCTGTTCTTCAATGGTCCCCACAGGACCACCACAGACCAGATCTTATGTGGGTGGTGGATCATTCTCAGCACGGCAGTGACACTGACATGGTGGTGGTGTGTTAGTGTGTTGTGTTGTGCTGGTGTGTCACTGTCGGACTGAAAACAGTCCACTTATCAGAAAATATCCAGCTGCCAGTGTCCTGTGGGCAGCATCCTGTTTGCGCTGATGAAGGACTAGAGGACAACCAACGCAAACTTCAAGGACAGACTGACATTCTGCAGGAAGTATAGGAATTGGACTGCAGAGGACTGGGGTAAAGTTATTTTCTTTGATGTAGTCCACTTTACACTGTTTGGGACATCTGGAAAAGTGATTGTCTGAAGGAGAAAAGGTGAGAACTACCATGAGTCCTGTGTCATGCCAACAGTGAAGCATCCTGAGAATTTAGCCTAAGAACACTGCCACGAAATAAGGAATGGTATCAAAACATCCTCCATTAGCAACTTCTCCCAACGATCCAGAAGCAATTTGGAGATGAACAAAGCCTTTTCTAGCATGATGGAGCTCCATGTTACAAGGCAAACGTGATAACCAAGTGGCTCGGTGAACAAAACATTGAAATTTTGGGTCCACGGTCAGGAAACTCCCCAAATCTCAATCCCATTGAGAACATGTGGTCAGTCCTCAAAAAGAGGGTGGACAAACAAAAACCCAGAAACTGTGATGGACTCCAAGCACTGATCAGGCAAAAATGGGTGGCCATCATTCAGGATTTTGCCCAAAAGCTGATCTCCAGCATGCCCAGGCGAATTGTAGAAGTCTTAAAGAAGAAGGGTCAACACTGTAAATATTAAGTCTTTGCTTAAACTGGATGTTTTTGTCAATAAAAGGTTAACACACGTATGGAATGTTTGTAAGTGTACTACATTATACCATATAAACATCTGACAACAGGTTCTAAAATAACTAAGGCAGCAAACTTTGAAAAAACCAAAATTTGTTCTATTGTCAAAACCTTTGGCCACGACTGTATGTGTGTCTAAAGGAGAAGAAATAATAAGCCAGCAATTAAATTGTAGCTTTCTACTTGTTTTTAAAAAAAGAAGTAAATAGGCCAGCAACTAAACTGTAGCTTTCTACGTGTTTTTAACTAGCCTGTGAATTAATCAACCAGGAACATTGCTCTGTATCTTCTGTCTTGCCCTTTGCCATCAGGTACATATGAAACGCAGCCCTATTGCTGCACACTGGCTTCAGTAATCGACAGTTTTGAAAAGGGCACGCACACACATGTGAATCTATATCCACTCTGCTCCTTCTGCTTGTGTCAGAGAGCTGAAAAAAAGAGCCTTCCCCCAGGCAGTGCAATCCATCAACACAGGGCCTGGCCTTCAGACTAAACACACTCTCATTATAGTAGGTCAGGCCCCCCCCCTAAAAAGCCTCTGAATACATGTTTACTATTACCACACAAATGACTAAACAAGTATGCCATGGCTAGCAGACCACAAACAAACACCAGCAAACTGTACATATGCTTTGTGGTAGTTTAAGTAAGCTGAGCTGATTGACGTTAAGAAATACGCACACAGTATGCGTTCATGGTTTCCTCTTAAGAGTGCAATCAAAGCATGCAGGAACGTGGATGTCAAAGCTGAGGATGCCAAGGATGTCAGGGCTTTATAGGTACAGCGTAGCTTGTAACAGTAAAGACTTGCATACCAAAATCTCACTTACACATAGTGCAAATCTATGGGGGCTGAGCATTAGGCAAACGCTGACTGGCCCTCTGGTAGCTTAGAGGCGGAGCAAGACCCAAACAGTATTCGACCAGAATTGGCACTAAATCAAACGGAGGTAGCATCTTCGAAATATTACAAAAGTTGTGAGGCGAGTATTAATTCTTAATAAGAAGAAAGAAAAGAAATAGCAAAAAATTGGTTCGGAGCCCCTGGTGCCCATACACACTAAGAGCAAGTATGCTGACAGACATTCATGCAAATGCAAATACGCAGAATCAGAATTTGGCCTTTAGTCAGCAGATCTCTAAAAATGTATCAAAATGAGTCGTGAGAATGGATATAAAACATGCTATTCATTTAGAGAACCAAGCATTTTGCAGGCCTTCTTAGACCTTCAACCCGCTACCCAGAGGTGCAACAGACCTACAGTACACTTGTTGCCTCAAATCAAGTTTTGAATATCAGTTCACTGAATTTATACATGGAGTTAAATACACTCAAACTCAAGTTTAACAAAGTGTAGTTATACATCACACACAAGTACTGTTGCAAAAACTTGACATTTAAGTGTAAGTAACTACAGCTGTATATATATTTTTTTACAGCTACATAATTGTAATCATCACAAACTGAGATGTGAATAGTCGAATTGTGTGTGGGTGTATATATGTATATGCATATGTATAGATATGTGAATATGTGTATGTATGTATGTATATCTATTTTAATTTTTTTTCTTTGTTTATTTATTAATTTATTTAGTTTTCTATTTAGTTTTTTTCTTTCCCTATTTTTCCCCTCCTTTGTTGCCTGTCAGGCCTGGCGTAAATAGCTAAATAAAAGAAATAAATAAAAATACAAACATTAACAAGAATAGGCTATAGAAAACCTATCAAGCTGTTCTTGGAAAAACAAATATGTTTGGTACATCAGTGCATTCGGATCACCATTCCGATTGCAGAAATTGCCAGACATGACAGGTTAAAAAAAACAAAAAAACAACTGAGATGTGAAAGAAAACTCATAATTTCATAATGACTCTTCAGAACTACATACTGCATCACCAACATTACAGTTGATGTTAAAATTGGTAGCAGTTCAAGTTGCATTTAACTCACGTACATCCTGTGAATGTGTTGTTTGTTTGAAAACAACATCTGAAGAAACATACGAGCTAATAAATAGAAATAAACTACCTTGCTAAGTATTCTGGGTAACTCCACCCCGTATTCTCTTATGGCATGTCTGAGTTTTCTCTACTCACTAAAATAAGTGAACTTGAATTTTCAACTAATTGCAAGAAAATAAGTAAATATAGCTTAATAATTGAAGCTTTCAGTGTAGAACAAGGTGCACTCATTTAGGGCATATGAGCTACGTTAGCCTCAGTGATCTAATAAACTAACCAACTTTATAACACAAAACACGGTCTGTGAATTATTAATATATCTAGCTACAAGCCTTGGTCTGTTGTACCTACATGTGTAGCTGGATCAGCAGTCATGAATAACAGATGGGTTAATAGCTTGACCCTAAATCCAGTTGTTTTTTTTTATTGTTATTGCTTGTAAACAGATTTGTCTGTCATTTTTAGGGGGTTTGAAAATGCAGATGCGGCCAGGTCCAACTATTTCTGGGCACATTTTGCTCCTGAATTCAGCGTGTTTACTCGATTCCTCGCCCCTCATTGGGCATATCCTATAAACTTGGCTTGTACTATTAAAGTAATGGAACAGCCATTTAGTTGGCGTCGGAGATTCCCCGGAAGGATAATAGTGAGGCCAAGTGGACGAGGGCATATTAAAATCAGTTCGGAAATGGGCAGCTGGCCTCTCCTCAAAGTGTATGAAGGGAAATTGTGTATGTCTATGTCCAATGTGTGAACCTACCACAAAACATATCATCTCCACCACATCAAAACTTCTTTGTGTTTTACATTTACATTTACAGCCTATAGCAGATGCTCTTATCCAGAGTGACTTACATAAGTGCTTAGTGTTCGGTATGTATGACTAACTAGTGTAACTAGTACAAACAGGTTTAAGTCCAAACTACTCAAGCTCAAACACTGCCATAAACAAGTGCCAGTGCTGATACCTAGAAAGAAGACAACAAAATATAAAATTAGACACAGTGCAATACCTAGCAAAACTGGAATACCTACACTATTCCACTACTTTTTTTGTTTGTAGTTTGTAGTTGTTTGTAGTTTTGTTTAGTTCTTTTACACCATGCCAGTGGTGCTTTACATCGCTTAAACAATTCAAAGACAAACAGACTGTTTTAAAAAGGTTAAAGTTTCTTAAAAAAATACATATTCTATTAGGCATACTATTAATCTACATTGAAATGTATGTGTTCTTGTATAAAGTTAAACTACAAGTACAATACGTACTGTATGAAAGTAATGTTTGTGCAGCCTGCCATAGCCCTTTTTAATAATTTGTGTGGTAACTGTATTTTTTATGAGTCAGTGCCTTATTTTCATATAAGAACAGACAGTTCTCTCGATATTCTCTCAATGCTAGTCTAGAACTACTCATCACTATCTTTTTATATGGGTTTGAGAAATACACTACTGCAATGATGCTAGGTGGAGTGGATAGGCCTCCGAGCTAAAGTAATGAACAAAAAGTAAGGCTGTAATTTAGATATAAAGGCATGCCTCCGACTGACTCTAATGTAGTGTATGCCTCAGTGTAGTTAAAGGTGGGAAAAGGTAAAGGATAACTGACCGGTGCATTTGCAGAAGTGTAAAGTGTTTGTGTTCGGGCGAGCACTCACCAGAGTGTTAAGAACACCTTGTTTACATTCTCGTCAAGCCTCTGTGGTTGAAGAGTCTGCGAAGCATCAGACCTTTAAAGTGTGGAGACATGGGGTCAAATGCATTACAGTATGTATTCCACTTCAGAAGCTCCTTATCTAAAGCTGATAACAGAATTCTTTTGCTCTCACCCATTCTCCACAGCCATGCTCCTTTCACTGGGGGAAAATAAAGCAGAGAGAGAGACTCTTGGCTAAAACTGCTTTCTTGAGTTGTTGAGACGGCGGACATGTCCACAACAAGTACGCATGCAATACATTAGAAAAGCAGATTTTTTTTATATTTACTTCTTATGCAAAACAGCTTTCTGCCGAATCTTTGAAAGTGGGCTTTTCACTTGCACATTTTAAATGAGCTGTTGTTGTTGCTGGGTAGGCTGCATCTCCAAGCTCACCCCATAAACCCCACTCGAGCCTGGCCGCAGCTTATTCATACAGCTTTACAGTCCCCAAAACAAAAGCGTGACATGGCACTCACAACAGGCCATTTGCATACCTACTGAACGGCGCTCTGAGTTCACACGTCTAACGGCAGCCGTTAGCTGAGCCACGTCCTCTCAGACCAAAGCTGGCCGGCGCATTCCTAATCAACAGTCAGGATGTAGGACAAGTTAACTCATTTATGTGAATGTGACTCTCCACCCGTACAGAACAGCCTCTCCTCAAAGTGTGACATTTGCTTTTCCCTGTTTGTGCTGAAAGGCAAAGGGAAGTGAAGGTAAAAAACAAAAAAAAAACTATAATAAAAAAAAAAAACACATTCCAAAGAAATCTGCATTAGTGAGTGTGTGACAGGAAGAATTTCATTAGTGAGCTTGGCTGATGTGGTGCTTGGGCTTGCAGTTACCTAATCTGAGTTTGGCCTTTTGTGAGCTGAGAAGATTGAAGACATATCGAACACACCTGTCTGGGGGCCATTCAGAAATACATTCCAGCATCTTCAATATCAGATAGCGGCTAGTCAGGGCTGCCTATCGATCCCTTCCTTCTGTGTTCAGAGAGGTGGTGGGGGGTGGGGGCAGCTCCCAGTCTTGGGACGATAAGAGACAGCCAGGATGAGTCATTCCCATCTGGAGCTCTCCTCCCTCTCTTACTGTCTCCGTCTCTCTCTCTCTCTTCTTACTTTATTGCCCGCTCTCAGCTTGCCCTAAGAGAGAGAGAGAGCTCCCTCTTTCTCTCTCTCTCTCTCTCTTAGTGTCTCCCTCTCTTTTTTCTATTGCTTTACTGGTCTCTCATGCTTTCTCTTCTCTCTCTCACCTCCCTGTACCTCTCTCTTACTCTTCTTTTGCTATACTGCTTTCCCATACTCACACTCACCCGCTTTCTCTTACTGCCGTCCTTTCTCTTATCTTTTTACCTGTCTCTCTCTCTCTCACCCCTTATCTCTGGTTTGTCTCTTATTTTGTCTCTCACTCACTTTATTGCTCTCTCTTCTCTCACTTTATTACTCTCTCACCCTCTCTCTCTCTGTTGCTTTCTTTCTTTCTTATTCTCTGCCTTGCCTCTCCGATGGGCCCGTTTTGCTCCATCTAATTTACTGTAACGCTCCACTGCTCTGAGGAGGAGGCTATTATTGATGGGGGGAAGGGGTGCAGCAGGAGCCACTTAATGTGACAATGAGAATTCTTAAAAGGCGTTGGGCTAAAGCTTTATGCACATTATAAAGCCCCCCATTATACACATCTGAATATGCAGGTCATGTAAGTGTGCACGATAACGCACTTGGTAGTACTACTAGATTTCTGCATGACATTCTCCCGAGTTCAGTAAAATAATAAAAACACAATTAGGCAGCCAGGATCCTGTAATGTGAAGAAGCCAGAAGCCATGGGACGAGCTCTAACCAAATGTATGAGCATCACTGTTTAAATCATACTTGAGCCCAGTAGGCAGCCCCTCAGAAGCAGCTGATCTTTAGCCACCTCAGCAGTGAGTGGCGACGTGGGCCGATCACAGTGTGCCGCTGCCTGTGGAAATTAATCTGAAGCTATATCTCAATATCTCGGTGCAAAAGTGCCCATGCACTGCCCGGGGGGTGAGCGGGGGAGAGGCAGGGCAGGATCCTCTCACTGCATTTCTAATGTGTCACCACATGAGATTGAAGCAGGAGGGGAGAGGCAGTGCTGTAGCGGCGGGGGCTGGGCACTGCAAATTCAAAGGAGTAAATGATTGCCCTCTAGGGGACACAGAGAGAGAGGGAAAGAGAGAGAGAGAGAGGGAGCCAGGAGAAGCTGCTTATCAGTGGAAGCCTGGCAGACAGCCAGCGCTGATGCTGGGGTGGCCTGCAGGGAGAGAAACTGCTCTCCTCCTTGACACAGCAAACTCTCTCTGCCTTCCCTCTCCAACACTGTAAACACAGCACTGAAGCAGAACACCAAATCTGTTTGCACAAATATGTAAACTGAATTTTCTTTTCCAATTAAGGTCCTTCTGAGGTTTTCCACATAACATCAAGCTGCAGCATTGCAATGCTCTTGCAGGCATATGCATGCGTTTGGGTGGGATGGAGCCCAGGACACAGTAATGGGCTGTAACAGATTAACATACACTACATGCAGTGATCATACACAGTGCTCAAGCGCCACCATCAGTTTTTAATCACACTGAGCACAGGACATAATTTAAGACGTTCACACAAGTTAAGACGCAACACAACACGCGCGGAATATTAATTCAACACGATGCGAATGCGATATTAAGTCATTTAAAGCCTTTTAACCGGATCGTTTTTTGTAATGAACTAGAGTCTACATCCTTCACAAGACGGCGTTCGTTTAGTTGTGACTCTGCGAGTCTTACACGCGAGCCCAGACCAGACGGCGTGGAAGCCCCGCCCACAAACACAAGCCACCAATCAACTGTTAGAAATAAACGCGAAGGAATGTCTGAAGCGATGTGGGCGGAGCGGCGGTGTGTGATTGGATAATTACGAGTGACGTAGCCGGTATGAAAAAAAGCCCCGAGAAGTAGTTAAGAAGGCAGCCAGGAACTTTGCAAAGAGGTTTTGACTGAGCTTTAAGGCCGAAAGAAGGGACTAAACAGAAACACGACAGAAAAATAAGAAGAAAAAAAAAAAAAAAGAAATCACTGCGAGTGCGGAGAGAGTAAAGGAGTTGGACTTCTGTGAAACGGAGCATGGTGCAGCAGACGGAGAGCAGCATGTCCCGGGAGGCCACGGACACCGAGGAGGCAGAACTGACGGCGTGCAGCCCGGTACCTCCGAAGCCGGACTGGTGCAAGACGGCGAGCGGCCACATTAAGCGACCCATGAACGCGTTTATGGTCTGGTCCAAGATCGAGAGGAGAAAGATCATGGAGCAGTCTCCGGACATGCACAATGCAGAAATCTCCAAGCGGCTGGGAAAGCGGTGGAAAATGCTGAAGGACAGCGAGAAGATCCCCTTCATCAGGGAAGCTGAGCGGTTACGGCTGCAGCACATGGCCGATTACCCCGACTACAAGTACAGACCCAAGAAGAAGCCAAAGCTTGACAACTCTTCAAAGCCGGCCGGCCTCTCGCCGGAGAAGAGCGGCAGCAAAGCGGCGGTCAAAGCGCCGGCAAAGAAGTGCACGAAAGTTAAGCCCAGCAAGCCCGGCATCGGCGTCACCGCCACCACGAAGAGCTCGCATCACCAGGACGTGAGGTACAACTACATGTTCACGAACTTAAAAGTGTCCAAGTCCGTCAAGAGAGAGCTCACGGACGACGAAGACGACGATGACGACGAAGACGACGATGATGAGGACTACGACTACGAGGATGTGCTGCCCACTCGGATTAAAGTGGAGGAGGACGAGGAGGAGCACGAGCAGCAGAGGCTGAGGCCGTACGGCGTGGCCAAAGTGCCGGCGAGTCCCACGCTGAGCTCCGCCGCGGAGCCGGAGGGAGCGAGCATGTACGAGGAGTCGAGGCACGGCGGCAGACTTTTCTACAGTTTCAAGAACATCACGAAGCAGAGTTCGTCTCACTATCTCCCCGCCTCCTCCTCCTCCTCGTCGTCATCCTCATCCTCCTCCTCGGCTTCACCAGCCTCCTCTTTCCGCTCCTTCTCCACCTCCTCCAGCTCGGGCGACGACGCGGACGACCTGCTGGTCGACTTCAGTTTGAACTTGGCAGCTGGCACTCACGGAGGCGAGCTGGGCAGCGGCTCGGGGAACCTTTGCCTTTCTCTGGTGGATAAGGATTTGGACTCGTTCAGCGAGGGCAGCCTCGGCTCCCACTTCGAGTTCCCGGACTACTGCACTCCAGAGCTGAGCGAGATGATCGCCGGCGACTGGCTGGAGGCGAACTTTTCGGACTTGGTGTTCACTTGCTAAGCGTAGCTGGCTTGGCTAGGCTAGGCTAACCCGCTCCGCTAGCCGGGAACACGACCCGCATCTTCAGGTCTCTCTCTCCTTCTCTCTCTCTCTCTCTATCTCCTTTTCCCTCTCTCTCTCCTTCTCCCTCTCTCTCTCTCCTTTTCTCTCTCTCTCTCTCTCTCTTTCTCTCTCCTTTTCTCTCTCTCTCTCTCTTTCTCTCCTTCTCTCTCTCCTTCTTTTTGAAGACTCGCCTTTTTGGCCTCGTCCTCTGCCGGTGTGAGGTAGAGGAACCGAAACCAGAAGCGTTTCGAGGAAGGTTTCACTGCAAAAAAATGACATTTGTCGCCATGACAGGGTTTTGTGGGTGTTTATTTTTCCTTACTTTCTGTGAGGGGCCGCAGTGAAACTGCTAACATGAGGTGGACGGCAAAGTGTACAACCTGAACTATGCATTCACGTCCCACCACATCTTCTCTACAGGGAGCTGAAAACGCGGCTGCTGGTCTGAAAATAAAAGGAGGCAAAAATCTGAAACACTGTTCAGGATGTAACTTTTTTTCTCCGAGGTTTTATGTGATTTCTGTACTCCACAACTGTTTGTTTTCTAACCGGTGTCGTTTCCCTCCCAGGTGTGGAGATTAAAAAAACAAAAGCAGACAAACTGTTGTAGAACACAGGTATGGCAGGAAGCATTTTTTGATACATAACCAACATACCTCATCTTTTTAAAAAAAAGAAGTGAAATATTTTCTGGCTTATTTTTGTACAGTTAAAGGGAATGTTCTTACTGTGCTCTCAGTGAGGTTTCTTCAGGCACTTCTACCCGGTTTCATTGGTTCAAGCATGCAAGGGTTTAAAAAAGAAAAAAAGAGGTCATCTTGCATCTAAATGCCTTGTTGTTATTTCAGTCTAGGCTGTGTACAGTTGTAGATCTGACCATGCGTTTCAATAGAGATGTACAATGGAATTGGGGAACTATAGACCGAATTGCTGGTACTAGATTCAAGATTGTATATGTTCTGTAATATAGTAAAGCTAGGAGTTTATGTATCAGTGTGAATGGGTCCCAAATAGCAGGTGTGAAACTCAAAATTATTATTATTTTTTTGTTTAATTTTTATCATCTTTAATGGCACATTTTTTTTTGTTCTCCATTATTTTTGTGCAATATACTCTTGAAATGGACCATCTGCGTTTTGTAGCAAAGGAAATGCGTTACATGTCGTCATGCTGAAGTCTGTATCTTGGCAAATAAATCAGCTGGAACTGATAACGTATGTCTGTTTTTATTATTTGTGTGTCAAGGAAGAGTTGATGGAGTGCGAAAGCTGACCATCGCTCTGCATCCTGCATGAGTTATGTGACACTTCGGTCCATGTTTTTCCTGTCCTTAACCAGCAGGGATGGTTTTCCTGGGAAGAGGGGGCGGAAGAAAAAAAAATCAAATCTCGCGCGGTCCTGAGCCGCCACTTTGATTGGTCGAGCTGCTCCCCCTGCGGTGAATGAGTTAAGCCCCTCTCCCTGTGCAGCCATTCAGCCATGCATTCAGAAGCCATACACTCAAGCATAGTGCAGCTGTTCCACTCAGAGCCTCTCGGCTTTCAGTGACTGCAGGAATAAAATCTAGCTCTGTGTGTGTGTATATGTATGTGTATATATGTATGTGTGTATATATGCCCAAGCTTTTTAAAGGAAGTCTTCTATTCTAAAGGTGTTGTGTCAAAGGCCAGTTAAAAGGTAAAATGGAAAAAAGTAGCTTGGTGCTAAATTAATTATGGGGATGCTGTTCTTATCTCATAAAAGATGTATCTCAGTCCTAACTCCTGCTTATCAAAAACAAATGACCAAATAATGCAGTTAAAACATAATCAGGATGTACAAGCTTTGGTTTAAGCTGCCTTCTGTATAGATTGTAGGGGAGGAGAGCGTCCTATAGGGATATAACTGCTTACCAGTGCTCTCCTTCACCACATATGTTAATCTACTGAAGGAAAAGTCACTTTCTGGAGGCCTGCCACGATATATGGCTTTGATTATCCATTCCCCTGTTCTTTTCTTGGATGTGCGTTACAGTTCAAATGAGTAAAAAGGCCCTCTGTGAGTGCCTCTCACTTTTCCTTTGCTTTTTGCTCGTCTGCGCAGCCTATTCTTCCTTTAATGACTGTATGCTCATTTGAATGACCCATTTGCTATGATAAAGCAAAGAGCTGTTTATGTCTGCACGTTTCACCGCGCTGCACTGTTTGCAAGATTGTTATAAATGCTCTGAGGGCCTTTGCTGCTTTGACCAGCAGGTTAGCTTTCAGCTCACATTCATTTCTGAGCTAATGCTTTTTGGCCATATGTTCACACTGCATATCGACCGTGACAAGCCCCATTATGTGTCTCTTCTCTCCACTGATCTGGAGGTTGTTCAGGCTCTGCGGCTCAGGGCTGTGATTTAAAAGTCTATCCAGTGGCTGCTCTGGTGCTTGATTAGCACAGGAAGCTAAGGGTGCTGCAACAGCTAATTATGATGAAAGCGACTGACAGCGCATCTGATTTTTTTTTTTGCTCTTTTTTCACATGAGCTGCAAAGATCGAAGGCTCATTAAATGTTTTCATGTGATGCAGGGTAAATACCTACAGCCGTGTGCCAAATGACTATGGATCTTTGATAACATCATTAATAAACTCAGCACCCACGCTCATTTCCGTAACAGCATAGATTTAAAAATCCTTTCATGGCCAGGTAAGCATATGGTTAACCATTTACTAACTAAAAATCTAAATGATCAAGGGTATGGATTAAAAAAGTTTAAAACAGTTCCTAATTGAACAGGTGAGTATATCATTCAAGTTAATGAACATTTTGTTTTTTATCTGGATGCATGAAAGTGCAATAGGTGCCACAAAAAATGAAGCATGCAGTCGTAACAGTGGTATTTGGGGTCACATTTCAAGATGATCATAGCATAACTTAACGTTGTCCTCAGTTTTAAAGAAACCAGGCTCATAGAAAACATTAAGGGTTTCTGTTGGTTCCTGGTGGTGCCCAAGAGTCACTAATGATATTCATTATGGTTTCATATCACAGAATAAAGGGTATGAATGGTTTAGCACATGTCCTTAAGCTGATTCCAGATGTATTTGAAGGTTTCCTGATGGGATCTAAAGATGTCATACAGTAAACTAGTGGTCACTAATGGTAGGCATTAACCCAATTCCCATTAGAAAGCAAAACTATTAGGTTTGTGGTGTTTTTCAGATAAAGCCAGTTTCCTAAAATAACTAATAGAGTAACAGAACAACAGGTCAGCCAGAAAAGCAAAAAAAACAAAATAAATAATAATAATAATAAACACCCACCAGTGCTCACATAAGCATTCACACATATAGCTAGCTGACTGATATGTTTGGGATTAGTCCACCACCAACTGAGATAATCTTTGTTCAGACTCTCTGTCTAGATTTGTTTGCATGTTGTCTGTGTTTACAGCTGTGTTTTTACTGAAACAGAACCCAACAGAACTGGTGGTTGTTCGTCATGTGATAGGCCTTCCACATATATTACTGAGCTTTACCTTAACATATTTAAATGTTTTAATGTGGAATGCATAGGGGGTTGGTATAGTATAGTGTAGACTGGGGTTTGATCCACTGTCTGGGCAAGTCCCCTATGATATGCCAATAACAGTCCTTGGGCGAGACTCTTAACACTTCCTTCACCTGCCTACATAAATTGTAGGTCGCTCTGGATATGCGCATCTGCCAAATACCATAAATGCCTGATAAATAGGCAGATTATTGTATCAGTTTTTTAGTCACTAATAACTTTTAACAAACTGTAATATTTAAAAAAATCTTTTTGAATTGTGGTCAGTATTCAAGGCTAAGTAATATTCTAGATATTCATTTTACTATAAACTCAAATTGGATGATCATTTTTTATGTTTTAAATAATCTACAGCTCTGTGTATCATTCTGGACCCATCTAAAAGAGTCATATAAAATTTTTATACATACACAACCAAATCTGTTTCTAATATTAATAATACATATTTATGTAAATGATTAAGGGTGTGAGTTAGTGTGCTCCTAGATTGGATTTACATTCTCGGCTCTAATAATTATCACAGTCCAGTCGTGACTCTAAGTATTTATTTTGTAATTGATATTTTGATGGACCATATCCTTGATTTTAGGCTTGCTGGTTAATGATTAATTGGTGACTAATGATGGCCGGTTGGTGGTCAGTTTCCCAAAATCTTAGGCGGAGGTAGGTTTCAGTGAATTGAGCTTGTACCAACCCTTGCAAGTTACTGAACACCAACAGTGTTCTTTAACATAGACAGCTATTGACACTGTAGTGTCCTCTCATGCCACCATCTAACTCGATTACCCGACTGCATTCATGCATGAATGCAAAAGAAGCCTTTGATATGCGCACATGTGCAACTTGTTAAAGATGTGAATTAAGCTGATTTGGCAGTGTCTACAGGAGTTCATCCCTCAGCTGGGTGCCCTCCCACCCCTCCCACCCACATCGACTGCATTTCTGTTGCGCCTTTATTAGCCGCGCTCTGTGTCGCCTCAGAACGCTATTAGGCTGACAGCAAATAACGAGCAAAGCAGATTATTGACACTCATACTGTAGAAAGCATGTGTCTACCTAGCTGCTCCATGCGCACACAGATGGCGGTCTGGTATGAGGATGTCTGTAATGCTGTCTGTAGCACTGACTAAAACCCAAGCAGATCTCTGTATGCTGGATTTGCAGGCCAAACCTTATGCCGTTGCCTCCAGAACCGGAAACTGGCACGCTTGCAGAGATATGCTCAGCAGGCGTTCGGACCCGGTAGTGCCTTTAATAAGCTCCATGCAATTTGATTGAAGAAATTAAAAAAGGTGTTTGGAGCTGTAATTAATTGTGCAGTACAGTTGTTTCCTCCTGAGCACAAATTGGAAGAGAGATTTAGAGGTAATCCAGCAAAACACGGGAGTCGCTGAGTGCATTAATCCAAGATGCTTTACAGTCACGCTGCATTTGCTTGGTAGAACCTGCTTTTGAATCATTCGAATCGCAAGGGATTTGAATGGCTTTCTCAGCAAGTCTGCCCTGTGCTAAAATGAGATCAGCGAGGCTGACCACTGATAGTGCTTTATTTTCAGTAACAGGTCAGCTTCAAATGATAGCCAAAGGCATTCAGGAGACCACAGCTGAAGTTCTTTCAGCACTCTTGCTGGCATTCTGACACAAAGTCATATGCATAAAAAAATCAAAATATCTTTTTTTGTAGATGGCATTAATATTTTAGAGAGGTTTGTTTAGCATTGCTGAATAATTCTGCAGTGGTGCAAAGCCGCAGTGTCTCACTCCTCTGGAATTCTTCCTTAACCTCAGGTTACCTTTACACTAAAGGCACTTCCACACTTTTTCCATATTTCTACAATTGAAGCGTGCAGTGTGTGGGAGACAGATGTTTTCCCTGTTGTAAGTCCTTTATCCTTTGGCCCAAGTTATAATACAAGCTGCTCTGTAGTGTAAATGTATGAGGTTATATTCTACATCTTTCTAGTACATACATTGTGTACCAAAATCAATCACAATTCATTTTCAACCTTTTTTTATCCCAGAACCATAAAATCAGCTTTTGTTACTGTGTAGACTGAAATGTGTGAATGACCCCTGATAGACAGGCCTGTTTTCATTCAGGTAGTCCAGGCTAATATCTATGGAATAAATAGTTAAAGGGGACCTATTAAGAAAAAGCAGTTCAGTTCTTGTGCTCATGTGTTGTGGGTATCTGAATATCTGGGAATAACACAACCCAGTCAGTTGTCTGCATAGATCACAAAACATGAGATTGAACTTTGTGCAGAACATGAAGCTAAATTTATCTTCTTATTTGAATTTTCCCATTCCACCTTAAATGGTGCAGGTCCATTCTGGTGCCTGAAGCTACATGTCCAGCTTCTTATTTTAATTTTCAGTTCTACCTTAAATGTTGTAGCAGTTACAGATACATGTTACAGTTATAGATACATGGCATCCTAGGCTACCTCCTCAACGTCATGTTAAAATTTTCCTCTTCCACCTTAAATGGTGTAGCAGTTACATTCAGGCTCCTGAGCCTACCTGTTCTATCTCTCGTTCCAATTTTCTTGTTCCACCTTAAATGACACAGCAGTTACCTTTTGGTACCTCAGGCTACTTATCTGTTTCTTCTTCATATTTTCCCATTCCACCTTAAATGGGGCCACAGTTACATTCTGGCACCCAAGGCTACCTCCTCAACTTCTCGTTAAAATGTCCCTGTTCCACCTTAAATGGCGCAGCACGTGCATTTTGGCGCCTCAGGCTACTTATCTGTTTCTTGTTCGCATTTTCCCGTTCCACCTTAAATGGTGCTACAGTTCCATTCAGACTCCTGAGGCTACCTGTCCTACTTCTAGTTCAAATTTTCCCGTTCCACCTTAAATGGCGCAGCAGTTGCATTTTGGTGCCTGAGGCTACTTATCTGTTTCTTGTTTGCATTTTCCCGTTCCACCTTAAATGGCGCTACAGTTCCATTCTGGTGCCTGAGGCTACATGTCCATCTTCTTATTCAAATTTTACATTTCACCTCAAACGGTGCAGCAGGCAGGTCCTGTTAACTGCTGCAGCATTTAAGGTGGAACAAGAAATTTGAAGGAGAACCTGACTTCAGCCTTGCCACTCAGCCTCATGTCAGACTGCTTTTCCAGCCTGCGTCAGTACCACACAGCAAACTTTTCTCTGACCTTTAATCTCTAGCTAACAACTACAACTAAAGTAATATATTAACAGAGGTGTTATTTATACACAAGTTACTGCAGGATCCTCAGTAACGTTAATGATATTAGTTTCTTATTGGAATGTCTGTTAGATGAACTTCATCTTATCAGCACATGAATAATGTAAAATGAGAGAATGAGAGCTGGCTTTGACACACCCTGCAGTAAAGGGGGTGAAGGAGTGAACAGCGGCTCATTATCATTTAAAGGAAGAGGCCCTCAAACCGGCCGTTCTGAAGAGGGCTGCGTAGACATGGTGGGATTGGAGCTGTGCTGCTTGATCCTTGTGGTATTTTGACTAAAGCATGTATCAGACATTTCATTAAGACCCTGGAGGACCTTGTTAACGTGTGGAAAAGAGGTATAATTTGTCACCTTTATTTTAAACTAAACTCGTCTGTCTGCAGTAACACTTCCTACTCAATGGGTTTATGGTCCATATTGATGGGAACATCAGAAACAAGAGAAGTTTCTTTTTCTATGATATGTAAGGGTGTAGAATTAGCATGGACGGAAGTGACATCACCCCACCAATATCCAGCGATTATTCAAATGTCAATTGTCTCCATCAATAATTTGATCCCCTCCAAAAAAAAACCCAATCTGTCAACGTCTCATTAACCTAGAGGTGCAGAAAGGGTTAAATCAAGTTCTCTACTTGAGTCCTACCTCCCTGTAACCCATATGTGTGATTGGCTGTGCCTTTCCCTGCTGCCACGTAAGACTCTGTAGCTGTGTTTGGTTGTTAGCAGCGCCAAAGCTGGAAGGAAGTCTTTTCAGTCATACGTGAGACTCACTGTGCAAGACTCAGGTGCAGCGTGGGTAACACATGTAACATAGTTTGGAAATAAAGTGCACAACAAACTGCCAACTGTCAGTTAATTTAATATTAAATAACTCATGAAATAAATTATGAATTGTTATTCAGAATAGTTTAAAAGCATGTACAATAGCATATGTAGTTAATCAGTCCTTTATCGTTTTATCACGGAGCAAAGAGAAAACAAAAACAACAGAAAATTCTGGGGGTGGGGGGTGGGTTTTGGTCACGGATACATAGGACCCCGCCAATGTCAATAGCAAATCTACGCCCTTGATAATATGATTCTTTTAAATTGATCTTTCATGAGGAACTTTGTTTAAGCACTCGCACACAACATATCTGCTATCTGCCAGGTTATCAGGCTCCTCTGGCGCTCTGCTAAATCAGCTGAATCTGCCCTGTGAGTAAGATGAAGTGTGAAGCATGATGGCTTTGTTAAAGCTATAGCAAAATAATGTATACAAAAACAATGTTTACGTAAACAGTAGCATTTGAAACATGAAAGTATCGCACACGGTAACTAAGACCCATGAAAAGAATTTGAGAACGTATTCCTAATAAGCACTGCTGGGTCTGATGATCCACTCATACCAGCACAACACTCACTAATGACATACTGACATACTGTACATATATATATATATATATATATATATATATATATATATATATATATATATATATAGCTGTGTTGCGATGGTTTGACTTCATTCCTACCATGGAGCGTGATGTGCTCCATTGTCTTGCAGGGACATCAAAGCTTAGTTAAGTAGTCTTCATTGTCTTATGCGCATGAATGTTCTGCTATGTGTTATTAGTTATTAGTTGACAGCTGCTATACTTGTCTGTTGGTTTCTTTCAGGTTAGCTTGCAATCTAGGTTCGTTTGCTCCTTGTGATTGATTAGCAAATGCTTCTGGAAAAGTTGCTCAAGAGAGGAAAGGTGTGATGAAATAGTTTAGTCATTAATTGGTCATTGGGAAAGGTTGTGATTAATTTTCAACCATAAAGCAGATGTAGGCAATAAAATCCATCTTAAATTTTTTTTAGCATAACAATAAAGAGTGTGCTCTTTTGCAAGGGCTAGCCTCTAAAGCTGCAGTGCTCAAGAGCCTGCTAATCAAGTAAAATCTAATAGCTACTGTACACGATGGGATGGTAAAGGTAGAAAAAATATATGTGTGAAATTCTATATGACTTTTTGTAAATGTTCATCTTTTTAGGTTGGAGCACCAGCTCTTCAGAATCTCTGTGCACATACATTCAGACCAGTATTGTTATATCAGTTATATCAGTATTGGATGATATAAAAGCTGGCATTATAAAGTTAATGACCTTCTCATGTTTCCTGAGTCCTGTTACTACTCTATGCTAAAAGAATAAAACTTAACATAGTCACCAAAGGAAGTCTACTTCTACCACATTTCAGAACAACTTTTCTTTCACATTAAACTGAAGCAGTTAACTGAATTCGTTTTATCTATTTCAGCACCGCTAAACCTGAAAATCAATATTGTTTATATGTCACCAGTACCAGTATATCTCTATAGATAACAAGTCTTCCAGCACTGCATGCAGGTTTGAGCCCAGTCGCCTCTACAGGATTAGCAAAAGTTCTCTTTTGCAAACACTCTCTTCCCCTCAAAATACCCTCCACCCTGACTGCATTAGTACCCTCATTCTCCTGGGTCATGTTTCTCTGCCTCCCCTCCCCTCTCAAAACAGCCTGACCTAAAACTAAAGCCTCCCATCACCTCCAACCACAATCCCCCCCCTCCCATCCTCAAAGGGCCCAGACCAAAACACAGATAAGCCGGGCTTTCTGCTACTTCCTGCTGAGTCCATGGCCTGATAAGAGTGTGCGGACGCTGTTGCTTGCTGCTGGAGAACTAACCCACAGAGGAAACTGTTATTACCTTTATTGACTTAAGCCATCAATGCCAATCACCTGTAACCTAGCAGTTCTCTGCTTTAGGCCTCGCTTTGCCCCACTGTGGGCTTTCACTTATAGCTGCAGCTTACAGCAGAGAAAGCACGTCCGTTGCAGCCCTGCATTGTTCTTATTGGACTTATTCCAGCACGACTGACCTAATTTCAGCTTCTGACCGACAGTGAGTGATCAGTATTATACAACAGAACTGGAACATGGTGATCCTTAGATTAAGCTATGATAGATCCTCAAACATATGCCTATACCATTGTGGATGTGCTCCAGACTAAATCTGTTCCTGGAAGACATCAGAGTCAATCACATTACGGTGTCCAATAAAACGAGCCGCATTGCCTCTTTGCCGGCTTTCTTTATTTTCTGCGCGGCTGATAAATATGAATATTGCCTGAAGGCCCTGCTCAGACAGAGTCTCCAACACAAAAGCTTTTTTTTGTGCCTCTGTCTAGGGCTGTGTTTGTCGTGCGAGCCATACAGATGATAATGGCCGAATCCGCTTTAATTAGTACATGTATTATCCAGCTAACATTTTCGAGCACTTATGCTCCCAGGTTATTTGTTATCTCCGCTCTCTTATCTGACAACATAATTGAACAATCTATAATTCTTTTACTTTCCACTGCAGGAGAGCCATTCTGGTCTGGAGCATTGATTAGATTGATTCTGCCGGGTCGTATGCTACTTTCTTTCTCAGTGTAAACTTTCCCCTGCTTCTTTCTCAGTGGAGTCTCTGCTGACCTGAGACAAAGCATGAGACATTTATGTTTAGTTAGGTCTATCATTTGTACACTACTGTGCAAAAATCAGAGACCACCCTTTCATTCAAATTGGCCATTTGTTACAAGTTGTTTGTTGTTTATCTTCAGGGTAAAAAAGTATGTTTATAGCAGAAAATTTACAAAGTAGACTCAATACCTATCCATCCATCATCATCCGCTTTATACCACTAGTCGGGGTCACTGGACCCAATCCCAGCATCAATGGGCAAAGGCGGGGTACACCATGGACAGGTCACCAGTCCATCATATGGCCAACACACACTCAAACCTATGGTAAACTTAGAGTGACCGATCAACCTAACATGCAAACTCCACACAGAACAGCTAGAACAGTCCGGAGTAGGAATCAAACCCGGATCGTCTTGCTGTGAGGCAACAGTGCTAACCACGACACCACCGTGCCACCCAATAACCAAGTATGATATATTTTGTTCAGTATTTTGTGTGTCTATGTTTAGCTTTTATTATAGCTTCCATTCTTATCATCTGTTTTTCTTCCCAGAAATCTGCTGGGATATTTTTCCACATCTACAAAGCTCAGTCTTAAAGCTCATATATACTCAAATTAAATACGCATATGCATAGAGCTTTCTGTCTGTACTTTGCGTTTATTTTGTGTGTTGTTTGCAAGTTTTCGGAAGCTTATGGATACAGGTCTTTTTAAAGATTGGTTGGTCGAGTTGGTTAGAAATTTAAGCATGACGTAACTTCGCCGTGGTGCAGAGACAGACCGCTGTTTTTCATCATTGTTGAAGTAAATACAGAATTATGAGAACTTCTCCACCACTGCCATGTTTGATTTACTCTGAACTGCCCTCTACTGGATGTGTTGCTCAACAACCATCTCAACGGAGCTGACGCAGAGAAGTATGTGGGCAGTGACAGTTATATCGCTCGAAACACACATTTCTGCACAAAGAGCGAGTAAAAATGAGCCTTCAGAGGTTGGATTGCATTTTCTGCTTCTCTCTGGCTACATTTGCATTAACAGGCTGAAGTGAGTCAAAACTGTTTTTTAAAATTCATGCAATTTTCATGCAATTCACAAACAATATTGTCCATTTCACAATTAATTTAAGTGTATCAGATGATTTTTAAAGAATAAAATGTTTGTATTAAAGCCTATTTTTTTATAGAGGCTTATTTTGCATATTGTCCTATTATCAGCAATTCTCAGTCCTCTGTCTAAATCTCCTGATATGGCTGCCAGTCCGAGTTAAGGATGTTATTGGGCTAATTGGTTGTTAGGACACACTTGCTCAATTGTGATGCACAGCTGAAAAGCATTTTACTTATAAGTGAGCATAAAAGGAAGGCCACTCCATTGAAAACAAGAAATTTGTGAGCGGTAGTGTGTGTGTATATATATATATATATATATATATATATATATATATATATATATATATATATATATATATATATATATATATATATATATATATATATGACAAATGGACGAACAGGCAAACAATTGTAAAGACAAAGCAATGTGTGAATGAAAAAATGAACAAATAAACAATGGGCCTAGTGAACAAACCCACTTACATAGTTTTCATGTAGATTCTGACATTCACCAATGTTTTCTTATTTGTCTCAGGTAAAAACAGAATCTACACACACTCTAAAGCACAAAGCTACAAAAAGTTCTGCACTTTAAGAACACGTCATACATCTGACATAGAGTATTTTGTAGAACCCTTACAAAAACAAACGTAAGAGAAAACTAAATTGGTAAATGAGGCCAAATGTTTATATATAGTTAAAGAAATGACCAGGTTAAGGGTAGCTACAGGCAGAGTAAGTTTCAGTGCTGGGTAAGTTTTAGTTTGTGTGGGCAGGGCATAAGACATCAGCCTTGTGACTGGTAAGGAAATGCTACCAGAGGTGTTGCTCAAGACTAGGACCACCCAGTTTACCTGGACAGGAGAGAAATCTGGTAAAAAATGTCTGTAATCTTTTGGTCATTGGAACATTATTTAAAGGCTGTACTTAGTATATTAGTGGATTTTCAGATGTGCCACAAGAGTGAAGCTTGTTGTTCTTTTCGCTCTCATAGATGCTTTAAGTACCTGGTGGTCTACTTGGTCTTGCATAGTTGTTAGGAGTCTTATTTTCTCTGTAGCCCTTAATTCATTAATCAGAATTTTGTTTTGGAATCTCTTTTTCACACAGCTGTAATTTGTTGGTTTTAAGATTGGGAGGATAGAAGAGTTAGCAGCATAGTGCCTACTAGTAGGATACTCATTTAATACTGTTTCATACTACTTTAAGCCTGATATATACTAATTCGGTACTGATAGATTTGATTTATTTTTTTGTTAAGTATGTTTCTTTGACTTTTTGGTTTCCTGATGCTAAAACTAAAATTACTTATTCTTAATGGCTGGTTTGGTGGGAAACTGAATATAAGAAAAAAGGGTCTATTACTTTTGCTGTATATATTTATGAGATTGGTGGCAGCAGGCATAAAATATATTCTTATTATAACTCATTTCTTCGATTTTTCATGCATTGTTTGCTCTCATTAATGTGGAGGTATAGCAGGGAGAGGTGTTCTTGTTTTGGCAAACTGTGACAGCATGTCAGAGATTTTAGCACTAATTATATCTGGGGAAACACACACACACACACACACACAAACACAGGGCCCAACAGCTATGGTTTAAGCCGAAGTCAGTGAAATGTAAGAAAATGTCTAGTTAAAAGGAGAAATGAAGAATTTACCAGCTGTCCAAACCCATTCTGACTGAGCGGCCTTCAGTATACACGTGTCAAATGGCTTCTCTGGAAAGATACCATAAAAGAACCACTTCTAATTTCTCTTCGAATGATGTTTTTAAGAGACCGCCACATCAGTACAGTTAATTATCTCTAATAATAATTTAGCTACAGAACTGTGCACAAAACAGTTAATTAACTTTACACAGAAGGCCCAACTGATAAATATAACATTAGCCCTTGTCTTTCCTACAGCCTCCATCCTATTGGAATACTTGCTTTTAGTTTTCAAAGAAATCTGCAGAGATGATTTTCCACACCTACAAAGTTCAGTCTGAGAAGGTGGTTATATTTTCTGTTTCTCATGATCCACAAAATCCACAAAAAACTGCTCAGTGACGTTGAGGTCTGGGCTTTAAGGAGACCAGTCTGTTATTCTGTGAACACCAGCAGCTTCTTTGATAGACTTGCAATTTTCTTTTCATCCATTTCTTTTTCTTAGTAACAACTACATGAGCTTGATTATCTCCACTCTTTAGAACAGAATGCTTTAAATACTTTTTTATGTGAAAGGGTCACTTTTGATCTGGTAGACCACCAAAAAAACATGATTATCTGTTTTTTAACTTACTATCTGCTGCTCTTCCACATGTAAGTCGATTATTTTATATCTGCCAAATCTATTTAAAAATCAATAACTTGTACTTTATGAACGTTTTGACCGGAAATAAAATTAAAAAGGCTACTATACATTTTCCCATACTTGTAGAGTAACACACTTAAACACACTTCAAATAGAAGCCAATGGGCAGTATTGAGTGTGTTACTGATCTCTTGTTTAACTATGTAGAAGGAAATGGAATTATTGTCCGTAACAATACACTACAGATGCAGATGGAGATAAGGCTGGAAAAATCTGGAGCATTCCTTTAAACCGTCCACTGAAAGGTTCTTTAGGGGTACTTCTTTTATGGCACCAATCCAACAAACCCTTTTGGCACCTTTATTTTTAAAAGTGTGGGCCGCCTGCTCATCAGACCAGAAGGGAATGAGTCAAAGCTAAAGGAGAGCCAGTTGCTCTGACTGTTTTGTGTATGTAAGATGGAGAGAAAGAGAGAGAGCAGTGGGGGAGGAAAGGTAAAAGATAGGGACCCCTTGTATCTATGGATAGCAGGGTTATCTAGCTTTGCTATAATTAAAGCAGAAGATCCCTGGTATCCCTCTCTCTCTCTCTCTCTCGCTCCCTCTTTCTACACATCACCGGCTTCCACTTTTCCTGCTCATTTCTCAAATTAATGTGCGACCTGCGCAATGCACCCTGTGTGTGAGACGACTAATTGGCTGGTTTAAAGTCCGATCTCGTGAAAGGAGCTGTCTGGAGCACACACAACCCCCCCTCCCCTTTTCCCTTATACTATCCTCCTCTCCCCCTCACTACAAATCATAATGTGCACACATGCTAACAGCTGAAGTTTTCCAGAGGTCTCCTGCTAAGTGGCCAGGCTCCTCTCCTGTACTCCATGTTAGCTGAGCTGAGCTCCACTGCTGATGGAGAATGGCGGGGAAAGGAAAGCATGTCATTGTCAAAAACGGTGTAGCTCACACGGAGAACATCAGATATAAAATAGCTGGAAAATATGACACTTGGAATTCTTTCCTCACCTGTCTGGATGACAAATGAGGACGTATGCAAATTTCTCCTTATCCCAATCAATCAAAACATGCATGTTTCTTTAGTTAACACTGCAGTGACACATGGTGGTGGTGTGTTAGTGTGTGTTGTGCTGGTGCGAGTGGATAACATTCTATTTTTTTCACTGAGAATCGTCCACCAACTAACCAAATAAAAAAGTAAATAAATAAAATAAATTAATTAATTAAAAAAAAAAAAAATAAATTAAAAAAAAAAAAAATATATATATATATATATATATATATATATATATTCTACATATATACTTTTTACATTTAAATTTCATGATGCTCCCAAACAATATATCGTCACTGTCCAACGAATAACATGTATCCATTTTTTCTACCTCATTTGAATGCAACAGCCAGCGTTTATATGGTCTGAGAATTGGACCAATAGAAATGCTTAAAAATAAAGTTGCCACTTTGGAGATATATATATATATATATATATATATATATATATATATATATATATATATATATATATATATATATATATAATTTATAATTTGCAGTCAGGTTCATTATTATTTAAGATGTGACCGAAGTGCAGACTTTCAGGTTTAATTTAAGAGTTTCATTTATTTGTATTCAAATTTAAATAGCCCCTTTATTTTTACAGGCTCAAAGGAAAATTGCCAAACTAACAATTACAAATGTGAGGATTATTTTAATACTTGGATGCACACACTTTCCAGTTAATGACTGCCTGAGGTCTGAAACCCATGGCCATCACCAAATGCTGAGTCTCCTACATTGAGATGCTTTGCCAGACCTTTACAGTTGCTGGTTTGCGGGTTGCTTCAGTCGCTTGTTTGTGGGTCATTATGCCTTCAGTTTTGTCTTCTGTGAAAAGCATACTCTGTTGGGTTGAGGTCAGATGCCATTTAAGAACATTCGATTTCTTTGCCTTAATAAGCACTTGGGTTGTTTTTATGGTATGTTTTGGGTCACCGTCTCTACTGTTAAGTGCCAATTTTGCATTTGACCGAATCTGAGGAGAGAGTTATGCTCTATACATTTCAGATTTAATCATGCTACTTCTATGGTCTGCTCTATTGTTAATAAACACCAGTGATCCAGTTCCAGTGGCAGTCACAGTTTCAGTGTCATGGCCATAACACCGCCTCCACCATGTTTCACTGATGATGTGGTCTGCTTTGGCGAATGAGCCCTGCTTTTTTGTTCTCAAGTCTTAAAAAGTAAACCCTTACTTACATCCATGAAGGCGTCTCTTGATTGTAGACAATGGCACGCCAACCTTCTCTAGTTCTTGACTTGATTAGATGTTATAGAGGGGTTTTTCTTTACCATAGAAAGAATTTTATGATCATATCTTTCAGAGTCGTTAAGCTCTCCAGTGCATTTCTTCCTTTCAAGAATGTGTCACATTGTTATCACACTCCTATGTTTCTGCTGTTTCTCTAATAGGTTTGTTTTTTTTTCAGTCCCCCTTAACTTGCATCAACACCTGCTTGAACTGCATATGAAGAGTTCCCATAAACAGCTACCAAATGCATATTCAACACTTGGAATTGACTCCAAAACTTAAATCTGCTACATTTGTCATAACATAATGAGGGACCTGGCCTCACCTGGCCATGAAATTGCTCATTGCCCAACTGTCCCACTACTGTTCAGCCTGTAAAACAATAAAGGGACCATGCAAAATGTATGGCTGAAATATTTTTGTTGCTCTCTAAATGAAAGCTGAAAGCCTGCACTTCAATTACATCTCGATTGAGGGGGCAAATTGAGGGTGGTGGTGTACGGGGTTGGTGCAGTGGATAGCACTGTCATCTCATAGTCAAAAGGGCTTGAGTTTAATTACCGGCCAGGGCATCTGGGGTTGTTTCTGTGTAGAGCTTGCATGTTCTCTCTGTGTCTGCATTGGTTTCCTCCCAAAGACAGACAGGCTTCCAAAGACAGACAGGCAGTCAGATGAATTGGAGAAGCTAAATTGTCCCAGTGTTGGTTTGTATGTATGTGGACTGTCCTGGGTGTTTCCTGATTTCTGCCCAATGAGTGCTGGGACAGGCTCCAGCACCTTCTGAGTGACTGAGCAGGAGAACCAGCTTGGAAAATATATGAATGCAGTGTCACTGTCCATATATAGTGGTACTTTTACTGTAAAGTGTACTGTATATTTTGGGTAGAGGAAAAAATGGACGGTTCATAGTCCGGTTGAGCGATCTAATTGAGGAATGTGGCCGCTGTGGCTACAAGTGTGGTGGATAATCCATAACCTTAATGTGTTTTGCTAAGGGACAGAGTGTAAGACAGATGTTTATTCTCAATGCTCTTTTTTTCAGTTACAACGTTTTAAAATTCCTTAAATAACATACAGGATAGACAGTGTAGACAGCGTAGCTGACCGCTTCTGTTTCTGTTTTGGGTGTTGCTAGAGCAATATGGCCAAATGATTCGAATTACCATATACAAGCCATCTGATGAATGCAAAGAAAACCAGTGTTATTTTTCTGCTTGGCACTGAATTCACGCCAATGGCAGCAGAATGCTTTGTATATTATTAAATGCCACAGCTCATCCGTCATTCCTCCTGTCGGCCACCTGCACGAAACAGAGGTTGAATGAGCGGTTGATTGCGTACGTGGAACCCCCCCGGTTGCTGTCGGCTCATATCCGCACTGCACTCGATACAAGCGCGTGCATGCCAGCAAGTGGCCGATCACCCGGTTGACGTCAGCTTTCTCTGCACACATGCACCATTCCATCCTGACTGCGCGTCCCTGTATCTTTCACGATCGTCCAATTAGTCAGCATGAGGGGAAAAACAATAAACACCAGTCAACGAGAAGAGATTACGCAGGCCTGATGTTTTGGTTTACCAGTGAATGCCTTCTATTCCGAAACGTCCCCAGAACAGATGTAGGCCCTCCGCTATCCTTTTACAGTAATTCCATCTCATTATGACACTATCCCAGCCCATATCAAAACCGACAGACATGTTGGGACCAGGAAGCTAGATGGCAAAATAAGATACTTTACCAGCATTAAGTTGGGAAAAAAACACGCAAAGAATGCATTCCACGTTTGATCAGCTAGCTGAGATGACCTCAGTGAACTAGCAGTACCGTGCTTCCAAACAAACACGGTGTCTCATGTCTCTCGGCTCTCGAGCATTCCTTTTCATGTCTGTGTCTGAGCCTCTGCGTTTCTCAGCCAAACTGTTTTTCAAAAGCTGTTTAGGTCTCTAAGGCCAAACAGGAATTCTTGAGGCTGGTGTTTTGCTAAGCGAGCGAGCGTGCATTATTTTTCATGAGTCCGTTTCTGCTGCAGCATCTGTGCCGGGGAAATTTGATCCAAATGAAAAACTTAGCTGCAGGCTGGAACTCAGTGCCTGAGCCCAACCCACAAGAGAAAAGTGCAGGAGAGACAAACAGAGGCAAAAAAAAAGAAAAGAAAGAAAGACAGAAAGAAAGAAAGCAAGAAAGGAAAAAAAAACTAGGAGAGTGGAGACAAGCATGGAGACCTGTGCACCCTTTTGTCCGAGGTTGCTGTAGAGTTTGCCTTAAACAGAGCAGCGCTTTTAAGACAGCAGTAAGCTTCTCGTGTTCCTGAGTGCCTTTCTGTCATAGAGGAACACCAACACCTGAGAATGTGCGAGGGGCCACATTCTTTACAAAGGCTGTTACAGATATTACAAGAACAGTGAACACCCAAAAGGGCCCTCAATAAGATGTAGACTATGTCCAAAAGATATCCACTCCTGGCTTGTCCAAGTTTTCACGCAGTGCTGCGGTAAAAACTTCTACCACTCTAGGAAGGCTTTCTACTAAAGGTTGCTCAGCTTCAGATTTTTTAAAGTTTTAAATCTAAAGCCAATCTCCACAGGCTAGTAGAGCATGGCGTGCCCTTTCCAACGAGACCTGGGTCACATTTCTAGCCCTCAGGAAACCAGAGATACAGACCCGAGAGATCTTTCAAATCTGTATCCCACTTAGGCACACCCTAGGCGGACTTGCCGAGCCACTTGTCGGTCCAGAGAGCCTGAGAAATTTAGTGCATAAATATGAGTTTTACAGGATTACAGGGCATTATGGGGCCCCTTCAATTGCTTTTTATTACAGTCTTTGGGAAACCAGAGATAACAACATTCATTATCAGGGCCCTGAAATGGTCCACATTTTACTGTAGCTCTATCCTTACTGGTGATAGTTAGGCTGGAGGAAACTTGTGGACTGTCTGGAAAGCACTGAGGACTGGTTCAGGAGCCACTGCACTAGATGCTGAATCGATGCTGCTAGGTGGGTTTTGATTCTATTCAGACACAAAAACATCACTTGTATGACTGATGTTTGCCAAGGTTGTTTGCAAATTATGTCATGTTACTGCATTGCTATGGTGTGGACAGCAGCTGGAGGGCACATAAGGAGCTCTATCAGGAACTCTCTAAATGTTTATGGTTGTTTAAAATCAGTTTAATGGAGAAGCCCAAGTATCGGTTATCAAGTACCAAAAGTAATTGTTTATGAGAGAGAAAAACTACAGCAAAAATGGTTTGCAAGCCTTCGTCTGCTAAAGGCAGTTTCCTGTTGTAGCTGTTGTTTAGTATCTATCACATCTCCGGCACCATTTAAGTTAGAAACAGGAAAACTGGTGAATGAAAAGCTGACCTCGTCCTCATGCTGTCGGTAGAAGCAATTATGTTATTGTTAAAAGGTTTAAAACCTTATGGTAGAGTAAGTAAACAGTGTTAATGAGGTGCCGCAGAGTTGAATGTTTGTTGCTGGTTCATCCACAGGACAGTAAAAGAAAACCAGACACTGGCTATGTCTACATGCAGAGATGTTCTCCAATCCGATTGAATTCCGATTAAAGATTAAGACTGAGGTGTTCATATGCTCACCCTATGCAACACTACGCAACCGTTTACATGCACACTACAAGTGATCGGATCCAAAATTAGTACGTCTTGGTGTAAACGTTACCATGACAACAAGCATCAGGCAAGGTCAGTCAGAATGCGACCTGCAGAAGTATGTTACCTGAGTTTTCAGTTGGCGCACTCATGTTTTTAATTGCTTTAAAATGATGGCAGACTCAGGAAAACATACTTCACATGTACTTATTAAAGAAGGGCCGAGAGTAAAACGTCACATCCTACAACACCGTTTTAATCCGTGTTAGCAAGGGGTCAATCTCCCATGACTTCATCCATAAATTAGTAAAACGGGAAAGGGGAACGAATTTTACCGTTCTGCTTTTTAGCTTTGTAATACGCCAATCTGTTTTTAATTTGCTCTATAGTTTGTGTAAACCCACTGTCGTTCCTTTGCTCATATACTTGTATGAACAGCTCATTATTGCATTACAGCAATCCATCCTGCTAGCTATTTTTAAATCTTTCAAAGTTTGAATCATGAACTTTGTCTCTTCAAGACCAGTTTCTACCTCCCGCCATGTTGAAACGTCCTCTATGACGCTACAGTACATGCGCAGAAAGTATTTAAACTTTGCGATTGGGAATGTAATCAAATACAGGTGTTTACACGGCTATTATTCTTCAATTAAACTGATTATTTACGGGATTACCTACCTCCTTCAATCGGATAGAAATTGTAATCGGAATGACCTCAATCAGACTAGTCTATAGGAATTCAGGTGTATACATAGACGTATTCTATTCCGATTCAGCTATTAGTTGGATTATTAACGAATTATCAGGCTGCATGTAAACGTAGCCAATGTGCAGCACCGGTACTGGTGGTACTTGGTACCGAGGCCGAACCACACACTGCTTCAATAGCAGCTAATATTTTAGTTCAGTTAAAATCACTCTTGATAACATTACAATCATGTCTAACATGTATCACGGTTGTCTGTATGTAGCCTTTTCTCGTAATATCATCTTATCTAGCACAGTGGAGGCTCCTCGCCTTCATCTCTTCCCTTCCGTTTTTCACTTACTGCCCTCCCTTCGGATTTCCAACGTTGTCAGAATCACATCGCTGAAAAAAACCTGTTACTTCTCCATCACAAACGCCATCCCAAAGGTGCCTGACAGTCCTGACACTGCTCCACAGTCCGAAGCTGGAGAGCTTTACACCCCTCTAGCTGATACTTGGCATTGCCCACGGTGGCCTTATGCTTGCGTACAAGTTCTCCAAAGCTTTCTTCTTCTAGGACATTTCTGGGGAGATGGTGGTGTTAAGGCAGAACCTCTGTCAGCAAAGGGTGCAGCTTAAAGTAGCTACTAATTAGAAAAGATGTCTGGACGCTGACCATATGCTGTATTTTTGTCCGTGTATTAGTCTAACATAAAGCTCTATACAAGTCAAGCAAGCGTGCAGTACATGCCTTCAAGCCGTTGGGTAAGCAAATACTGACTCTTTCCTGTGAGTAGCTACTTCTCTATAACATATTCACTTGTCGAGGCTTTGATGCATTGGCCAATTGTACCGTACACACTGCATGTTTAGAATTGTAGTCCAAATCTTTGTCAGATTACTGCAGCTCTTTGATCTTCTCAGCACCTGTGGTCTGACTTCCACCCACGTGAAGCACACGCACACACACACATACACACACACACACAGAGAATCAAACTCGAGTATCTCAAAAATCTTGTTATTTGGCTGTTGTTGGTTTTTTTGTGTGCGTACATGGTGCCCGTTAGCATATGGCGCGGCTGCGTGTGAGCGATGCCCCCTGATTCTGGCATGCCTTTCATCTGCTGATTCATGTGGTTGGAGTGTTTGTGTTGGGGGGAAAAAATGGCCTGTCATGCCAGGGCTGTACTTATCTGTGCGTCTGTGAGCTTGCGGTTTCTTCAGACATGTCAGAGGCTCAGGATCAGCTGTGCCCTGAAAAGGCTCCGCAGGCTAACACTAGCGTGTGAAATGACATCAGACAGAAGTGCACAGTTTCTTGATGAAGCCCGACAGGAAAGGAAGGAAGGAAGAAAGGAAGGAAAAGACAAAAAGGATGTAAATGAGCTCATCTTCTTTTCTCCTGTCTGACGTTTTGTTTGGGCAGTAATATGATGGCTGACAATAAGCTTGTGCATGGGTAGGCGCACACACATTTTTTTTACAGTCATTCTTCAAGATCCATTTCAGCAAGGCTCAGATCAGTCTTGCCCCGGGAGCAGAGCTAGCGGGTCTGCTCGGGTTCCATGAGCTTTATAGCTCCTCGGCGCCCCCTCTCCTCACAGTGTCGACTACAGAAGATATAATTAAGCTGCTGATAGTATCTCTTTGAGTCCTCTTGTGGCCCCTCTTGTTGTCATTCTGCCAATGAACTAAACCATTTTTGTGTTTATGAACGGAAATGAGGTGTTTTGTGGGCGGAGCTTAACTGATGGCAGAAAGTGAGTTTACCTAGCCATGTCAGGCGTAGGAAAAGAGGAATATGGATCATCCAAACAGTTGTTTTAAGGGTTTTCCAGGAGAAGACAGGTTGCCAAACCCTAAAAAGCTATGGGTGAGGTTACCTGACCTATACTCACCAAGTCAAGGACCCAACAAATGGCTAAAGTTATGGTGACCAGACATTGTTGTATAGCTTGCGCGAATACAATAGAAAGAAAAGACAAACTGAGGGCACACAGTTTTGTAGTTGGCTGTCATATCTAGGACTTTGAATACTGAGATTTGTTGAATTGGTTTTGTGTATTATGGACTGACATGCTCAGCCGCTGACAACGACATAAAACGATTTGCAATGTACTGTTATAAACAAGTCAGACAATAATATACAGGTACTGACACAGGTACTGCACTCACATGGATGGGTTAGCATTATCTCTTTTTTGTTGTTTAATGTATGTTATATCCGGTGCTTAAATTGTGCCGAATCTTGCTGGAACAAGATCCGCCACCTCTCTTATTTCAGGCACCTGCGTTCCAGAACTTATTTATGTGGATCCACCACCTCTTTGACGTCTTTTTTTTGTAGGACATCAAAAACTATTCATCTAGTGGCATCTCTGAGATTTTATGGTTGCAGCTCCTTACTGCAGTCATTGAAGCTTGGATTAGTTTATTGCACAGATCGCTACTATGTTAGATGGACACTTGAAGCACTGTTGTGCCTATGCGTTCCAGGACCTTTTCCATCAATGCCATTTGCTGGATCACCCCACCTTTAGTGTTCCATTACCTGATGTCTTACAAATTAAGCACTGGTTATATCTATTGTAAAGCACTAGAACTACCTCTGCTACCTCTATCTAGGTATATGTAAAAATGCTATGAGTAATTTCATAATGTAGAGCTAATGTAGGGCCACTATTACAGTGCCTGCTCTATGAATTTCTTGTGCAAATCATATCTAGATCTATTGTTTACATCAAGTTCATGCTCTAATGTAAGCTAATCATCACAGGTTAAGAACAAAAATGTCTGCTTTTTGCATGAAAGGGTGTCTTTCATCACAATATTCTATAACAATGAAGGTAATTTGCTTTTTTCATTCCTGATTCGACATCAGTACAAAAGTACAACAAGATTTTTTTGCCATTTTTGTTATTCCTTGGCTCCAGTTCGGTCCACTTGTTTTTGCTGTATACATGGAAACTGTTTTGTAATTTCAGATACAGCAAACACTAAAATTTTGTGTTAGTAAGTGATGCAGCTGAATATAACTACTCCGATAGTAAAAGATAGGCTTTAAGTTTATATCTTTACTGAAGTAGTCACTGTAAAACTCTGAAAGATCCAAAGTAGAGTCTGCTACAAGTGTCAAATGTTTTCAAGCAATGGCCGATACCCAGCCACGAGACCAAGAGATCATAATAGGCCCCAGTTTCTCTGGGTGGGTAAAATGTAGAGTGGTCTTCCCTCTCCCCTCATCGCTCAGTGCAAGGCTAGCTAACAGTCTTCTGTTAGCTGATATACCATAATTGGCAGTCAGTGCTGTCATTCAAGCATGTTGAAATAAGGTTGCACCAGCAGTTACATGTCTGCCTTCACCCTCTTAGCTTGGTAGCATTGTGTGGTGGGGGAGACTAGCTAGTGGGTGAAAATGGCAACGAATAAACTGGCCAAAAGTCACTCTCCGAAAACATCTGTTTGACATTCCCTGCAAATCCCATAAGCATTACATTAGTATTGGTAAACAAAAACAGCAGATTAACATACGGTGATCATCTTGTTGCCCCACTTGGGCAGCTTGGAAGATCAATAGCCTGAAATGACCTTGTTTCTTCACAGAGGAGAAAATAATTAGGGTTAATTAAAGTGTTATTTTTTGCACTCATGTCTTTAACACAAGTTAAACTGTACAAAAGGGAGAAAAGTATGATAGAAATATGTTTTGTTTAAGCAAGTTTACAAGTAACAACTGGCACTGTTTAATGATATACACTGAACTACTGAAATTTTCACCAATTTAAATTATGTAGACTAATAATATTGGTTAACAGTTATTTAAGCCCTTTAAGTATCGATATCATTATCAATATTGGCAACAAAGTGTTCATATTGGTCAGGCTTTACTAGAGAACAGCATCTTTATTCAGCGACTGCAGAGTCCCCCCGTGCATTACATAAGTTTTATGTAAAACATTGACACCCACACAGCCCAAACTCTGGCTGGCACCTCTAGAGACCGCCGATGCAGGGCCTAGGGGTAGGTGGCGGAGACAGCTGATTGGCAGCGGGCCTAATTTGCAAGGCTTTGTGCCCGGCCTCTCTCTGTGTGTGTCTCGCCTGCATGCCAGAGTCATCCAGCTGTGTGTGGGCCAGCGAGCCAGCAGCGCTAACATCCGCAGAGACCAGTCAGCACAGGGCAAGCTGAGCACACTGTATACTCAATGGAGGGAGCAATTTCAAGCTAGTGGCCTTCATGCTGGCCACTGGTCTACAAGCCAAAGCACAAACTGTTGTTAGACAAATTACAGGTGTGGGAGTAAAGGGGAGGCCCACAGAGCATGAGTGAGAGAGAGAAAGAGAGAGAGAGAGAGAGAGAAAGAGAGAGAGAGAGAGAGAGAGCATGTTTTGTCCATGGCAGGAAGCCCTGTAGTCCACCTCAGTGACATATTAGACTGTAAGGAGACCCAGTGATTATAGACCACCAGTAAAGAAACCATTGTTTAAAAGCATGTTACAATTACAGCACAAGGCTTAAACACACTTAGGGCTGACCACGGCTAATTCCAAGGCCCAGCTTAACCAGACTGTTATTATCCTGCTTAATGACTCACCTAAACAATGACTTGTTTTTACTGAAAATTCCACTCCAGTATCTTTCCACTGTAACTGGTCTCCTTCGGGGACGTTCATAAACTGTTCCTACATGTTTGTATGTATATTGTGAAAAATGTATGTTCTTCATTGTATTGCATTCATACTATAACAGAATGTTTGCAGTACAGCTCTGTCAATGTAAACTATATCATCTCTATCCAAAAATGAACAATTATCTCCAAAATCACAACTTCCACTACTTTTAATGTAAGTCAATGGAACCAGAATTTTATTATATGAAATGTTGGAGCATTCCATTGGTCCACTAACCAGGAAATTGGCAGCTACCATGTTCAAATAATGTTGAAAAATAAAAATCGTAAACTGATGAGAAAGTTTTTGGGGTTTTTTTGGACAGCGATGATATGTAGGCCATATTTGATAATTGTTATATAAACAGTTTTATTAATAATAGAACATGCAATTTGGAAAAAAAAACCTTGTCCTATGAAGCAGTTTATATATACATTTCTATAATATGCTCTATGTACATTCTAGAACCTGTACATAATAATTGACCATCATGTAGTGCTTCTTACTGGCCTAATTCTGCTGCAAGAGTGGAAGAGATTATACTTGTTTGTGTTTGTATTAGAGGCTTGCACACTGGCTAGTAGGCAATGTCTGTTCTTGGCAAATGAAAATGTCATCTGTCCTTCCCTGTCAAACTGTAAGATGAAGTCATTACTCTACAGAGCAAGACTCCCTTCATTTGTTTCATGTCCAGTCTAAATGACCATAAGATATTACTAATCAAAAGTTAGTTTTTAGGAGGTTATTAACAATCCACTTGCATACAGAATCAAACATACTCTTTTCTCTGTCACAAAACATGAGGGCAGCATGTAAGATAATCAAGAAAATGCACTAAGAGCTCCAAAAGTTAAACAACACAGAGAAAGTGAGACCCATAACAACTGTGCAAGACCTGGTAGACCACCGAAACTGTTAAATAAACAATACTTGAAAGCTTTATCTTTAAGAGAGAGGAGAACCTGACCTGGAAGAATCCACAAATGATCCTGTCCATCCATCCACTGTGAGAAGACAATCCAACACTAGGGGTCTGAAAGGACATGTAGCTGTTAGTAATCTCTTTTAGAGAAAAGGAAGAAGACTAAAAAGAAGGACATTTGCAAAACAAACAAAGCTACTGGTGTTCTCACAGCAATGATGCTGACCACCTCGTAGTCCAGGACTCAACATGATCCAACGTGTTTGGGGTTACTTTGATCACAAGAAGCAAATCATTCAACAACTTAATAAAGTCAGAACACAACTGAACAGCTTGTACTTGATGGATGTTTTGAGTGGAAATTCAATAAATGAAAGGTGGTCTCTGACTCACAGTCCAGCATCTGGCACATACTACGTCCACGTCTATCTATTTTCTGCTCATTCTAATCTCTGTAAGTTTGTCGTTGCATGATGTGCTGGGGTAGAGCTGAGTGTATCCTCGCGGTGGGAGGCCAGAGAGGCAGGCTCGTGAGAGTGTGTTTGTTCAACTGTTGGGTATTTGTGCCTGGAGCCTGAGCGTCTTGGAGCCCAAACATACAATCTAATGACCAATTACTCTCCTACTGCCACAGCGACTTGCCTTGACTTCTAATGCCTTTTGGTGCTGCAGCTGTTATAATCATTCTTTTCACAATAACCCAATAATGTTAATATCTTTGATATATTTTGAAATGTTTGATTCCCTTCTGTCCAGATGTTCTTTGTGTTTACCTGAGCATTAGTCTGAAACAAAAATGATCAAACCATATGCCTAAAAAAAGTGAGATTTTAAGTATTCTTTTTCTTTTTTCTATTTTAGTGTTGTAATTCTGTTGTAGTTGGCTAATAGGATCACTGAGTTATAGCAGAATAGATGGACATCTTTAGACCAATCAGAACAGAAAACAGTTGGGATTTTCTTTATCATACTATAGCATCAGCAAAAAAAAGGGGGGGGGGCTGAAAACAACTTGCCTTTAGCCTTTCTAAAGGCCATAGAAATACATTTATTCCGTATGTTACACTGTTCTGTGGTGTCTACATAGTTTTTAGTCCACAGGTTGTGTGATTTTGGTGCTCAGATATGGTTTTACATGTCCATCTAAGATTTGGATCTAAAATTAAATGAGCTGTTTTGTCTTTTTTGGCAAGCTTATGAATAATTAAATGAGCTTTGCTCTGATTGGCTGGTTTACAGTGGGACCCAGGCAGAAAAATACAATGAACCTTGTTGTAATAAAGCTTGGTTGTCATTATTTAGTTAGCTAGGTATGCTAACGTTAGTTACTTGCTAGAACCTAACGTTACCTCTACTTACATTCAATCTCAATATCAACTCAAAGTAACCTAAAGTTGTTACCCACTCCAAAGCTTTTGGGTACAACCGTCCAAAATTGGATAAAATCACACAGCATGGCTGCAACTAGCCGTTTACTACTGTTGGGGTTGTGATGCTAATAAAGGTGGAACTGCTCCTCACTTCAGAGTGAACCTGTGCAATGCTGTTCAAGGTTTGAGAAACGGTCTTGAATATAACTATAATTATACAAGCTGTACAAGCTGTAGCATTTAATGTGGAGGCATTAAGTTTAAAAAGCTGGCGAATAGGAAGCCAACTTCAGCCCTGTTTAAAGATGAACATTAACCATGCCTGTTGATTGCCTGGTATTGTAAAAAGGTATGAAACAGTGAAAACAGTGACAAGAATTATGCATCTACAGGGGCCGTGGGGGCTTACAGGTATGCAGATTACCTGAACGCAATACAACATCTCAGTAGTAGGGTCAGTGAAACAATGCGTGGGTGTTTTGATAGTCATTTTAAATCCAGAAATATATTCAGGGCTTGGTTTGTGCATGAATGGTGAGATCAGCAGATCTAATGATACTAGCTTAAATTTATATTTGGGGTAAAGAAATAAAAATGCTGTATGTACCTTAAACTTAAACTTAAAACCTAATAAATGAAGAGTGCACTTTGCTTATGTAAATTAGAAAAGATGTTCTAATTAGTATTAATTTCAATTTAGCATTACACTGAAAAGTACACCATTACATTAGAGTTGACAAAAGTAAATAGACACAGGCTGACACTATAATACTGGAAATAGGAATAAGTGAGTAACTAATATGACTAATATGATTAGCAAATTACAATATAAGCCAATCAGAAAAAAGCAAGGACATATCTTCACACTTGCATTTTTGTGATTGGTTCAGAGATAATAGCCGTTGCTTGCATTGCAGTTGGGGGACAAATTCAAAATATATATTGTCTTTGCCTCCCATCCGTTATATGGATAGTACTTTCACCTGTACTCTAGAATGTATGTGTGACAAATAATCTATTTTAAGTTTCTTCTCAGCTCTTTTCATACAGAGTTTCATTTCACCTTGTTCTGCGAGTTCAGCACCAGCATAGCTTTGCTGATCATTTATCAGCTTTAGCATTTTATTTTCAACCAAAAGAGCCTCAAAAAGAGAAACATAGAGTCTGACAAGCTTCAGTTCCTGTGCTGGTACATGCTGGATGTTCCGCTGGAGATCTATAGGGAGCCTGAGGAGGATTTTTACCCTTTAACTCCTACTCAAGTTATTTTTTTACCACATGAATTATTATTTCAGTGTGAGTGTGGATTCAGGCTGCTCTACACACCTTTGTGAGATCATCGAAAAGATATTAAATATATCTTTCTTGTTACACGAATGTGTTTTAAGAATATTATGAGACTACTCAGCCTATGTCTTGATGTTTTGCTTGGTAGATATAATCGAATGGAATTCTATTGGCAGTGAAAATAGTACCTGAACGAAGCTATTAACCAGTCCTACGTCTTATAATAATGCCATGTAAAGATATTACTATGAGAAAGAACAGTTTACATGCCAAGATATCACACTGTTAGATAGGATGTAAGTAGTATTCTCATAGTCGTGTGTCTCAGCTGTCTTTTCTGCATGAATGGAGGTTTAGGCTCACCACTGGTAGTACGTCATGCGTAATTATTGATGGCTGCATGCATGTGGTGTGACTGTAAAGCTCAGTCATTGATAGGCAAAGGCATTAGTGGCAGTTTAGAGGGATCAGGATGATTCTGTGTTATGTGTGACCAGCAGAGAGAGAGAGAGAGAGAGAGAGAGAGAGAGAGAGAGAGAGAGAGAGATGCTCTGGCTCTCTTCCTGTAAGCCATGTTCACTGCAGTGCCTTTCAACCACAAGTGATGTCATCGCAGCCCAGGCATTTTCAGAGCCAAACAGTGAAAGAGAGAGAGACAGACAGTAAGAGACAACCTAAAGATGACTGTAACTGATTTGACCTTTGAACTTTCTGCTGCAGAGATTGAATATTGTTGCTGTCCAAAGAAAAATATGCATCTCCATTTTTTTAATTTTTGGAATAATTTTAAAATGCCAGCTCTCTTTTTTATGATGTATAAAAAACATAACAGACCAGTAGAAATGAATAAAACCTGTTTAGATTAACTTAGACTGGCAGTAAAGAAAGTTTTGTTACAATTTTGTTTTTCTTAGAAAAGTGACAGAATGTGTTTGTGTGTGTTTCTATGTGTGTCCTTTGTGGAAGCGTAGAGCATAGTAGTGCTTTAGCTTGAGGGAACAGTCACATGCAAAGGTTTGGGCACCCCCAAATTGGGGCATATGACTGTGTTATTAACTTTGCAGGGCTACACTGCTAAAAAGATAATAATACATAGGTTGGTGGATAGATAACAAGGTGAAAAATCATATTGTTGTTCAATATTATATTTCCCTGTGTGTTGGTACCTGATGGTGGATTCAAAAATCATAATGAGAACAATAATATATATTGGTTGCTTCTACCTCTCGCTTGCCAATACAATTTTTGCAGCGTGTCTGTATTATATCAAAAACGAAGTACTCACTTTTTCATTCTTTTTTTATTTTTTTGAAAATGGGCTAGATAAATGTGTTATGATATACAACATGCATCATAACATTCAGTTTTTATGAGGTTTGAGTTGTAACAAATAAAATAAAGTATAATTAGTGTCACTGTTTTTTAAATAAATAAATAAATACTATGATGTAATATTGTTTGACCCGAGACTAAACTGATTAACAGACTCCTCCAATAATATTCAGAGTGAATCTACATCACAGTTAGATTAGTGCCAATTTTATGTGGTAATCATAGTAAAGGTAGTCAGTGAAAAAGAAATGGCACCATGTTATGGGGTTGCATGACTTTGCTCATTTGTATCCGACTTAGGCGCACCGTAGGCGGCCTTGCTGAGACATTCGTCTGCAGATACGGAGGCTCATCACCAGGCTCCTTCCTTGTTCTCTGATTTGTCAGTGTTGTGTAAATAGTTAGAAAACAAATTAATTATTAGTGTCACTGATTTATAAGTAAATAAATAAATAAAACTATAATTTTTGTGACTCTGCACTTTACTGAAAAACTCTATTCTAATAGAACAGTATAAAATATATTGATTTATTTTCTCATTTAAATCAATATGCAGTTGTTTGGTGTTTTGGAAGGACTGGAGAAGTACTGATGATAACCATGATATGTTTAGAAAAGCTAATGTGACATAATATGACATAATTTAACTTAAATTATTAATACTGTCATATTACCCACTGCTATACAGTGAAGAACAGACCTGTAGGTCCAACATTTGCTATGAACATTGCTAAATTAACATATAATACAGTCAAGCATGTTCCTCCTCATATGAATCTCCTATTTCAAAGATACACGGTGGAGGTTTCACATTTTCCAGGTAGAACTCACAGCATTTCTGCTTCTGTAGATTAGAGTGTCCATCAGTTTGGCAGTGTTCACTTCCTTTAAATGTATTTACTTGTCCTAATGTCTAGTTTGCTGGTAACTAGTTCTATTTGCTCAGGTACGTTTGTGATGGATTGCATGGATGGATTTTCAAAGTACAACTGTGAGGAACATGATCTACTTTATGCTCAGCTCCACTTCACAACCTTTTACATTGAGTTACGTTTCATTTCCATCAAACTCTGTAAATGTGAAACTTTATCCAATCTCAGCACTTAAAGCCCTCAGTCCCTAAAATATCTACAGCACGAACGGTATCTTCACTTGCTAAGATCTGGCGCACATGGTGATGGTTGTTCTGGGCCCGAAAAAGCAAACATTATTCTCTCAGTACCTTTGAAAGTCTCATGCGTGCGTAAGAGAACAGTCACGCAGTTGTTATATTAGCACATGCTTAGTCATACTGACAGTATTACACATGAACTCATGCAGACGTGTACGGACACGCACGGTTTCAGTGGATCATTACCTGCCCAGACCCAGACTCAGAGCGCCTAAAAGGGATTGAGTACACAGATCCACCTGAAAACACAGCTCATTGTAATGTAAGCTCAATACAGTAGCCTGTATAAGACATGGTGAATAGGAGTATGGGCTGAGTGTGGATCTGTAAGCTAATAGATACCATTTAAACTGCACTTCCAAAGCATTACAGGACCCGTGACTGTGTTGACTCATCAGGAGAGATTGTGCAGCAGTTTTCTAATCTGGTTTCTGCACATTCACCATGGCCTAGAGGCAGGGGGGATCCCCTGATGCATCATGGGTGCTCTACTTTGTTATTCCCTTTGATTCATCACTTCTCCTTTTATCATCCACACTGACTACTACAGTTCAGAGAACTAGCGAGGCTTTCCTCCATAACACTGCAGGGCTGAAGAAGAGAAATTCTCTAAACATTGTGTCGCTGTTATGTCAAACTCCCCTGGATTTCTCAAAGATTTCATGTTTTTTATCACCACCTGAAAATGCTAGCAGCTCTATATATTGTACAAATATTTACTGCTGAATGAACCACGGATATACATAATCGAGACCATATCTTCAATTTATATATTAAAATGCTTTAAAGTCGCAGGTCATCTCATGTTTTCTGTTGTATTATTGCTATTTATTTATAACTTAAACAGCACAGGCTAAATACTATAGGCTAAACTCGAGAGAATGTTTTATTTACTATTATAGAAAGTTTTTGTGATCATCAAAAAGTATAGTATATGATAAATAATATAGTGTAATAACTCTCTAATAAGTTTTTGCCTTGAGATTTGGTCATCATTTTTTTAAAAACTAAGGATGTTAATTCTTGGTGTTAAACCTTCTTATTATTTTTCATTCATGATGGAATCATTTACAGATCTTCATTATTCTGCTTGAAATTTTATATGATAATTTAACTTTGTACAGGTTAATTAAAACCTATGAAGACATAAAGAGGTAGCATAATTTTAGAATTGTATACATGCACCTAAATGTTTTAATGGTAGTGACTATAACAAGGTGAAACATCTTAGAACCTCTCAGCACTGCATGTGAATAAATTTTCCTGCCCTAATACCCAATTTATCCACCTTGTATCTCAATTTTATCATTCCTAAGTTAAAAAATTATAATCAAAAAACAACAAAAACTGAAACATGTCCTATCATATAATTTTTAACAGTTTTTTGGACATGAACATCTCAGAATGTGCATAACATATATAATAATATGTTTGTTTGTTTTTTGACCAGAGACTAAACTGACTAACAGACTCCTCCAAAAACATTTAGGGTCATTATGTAGTGCCAACATGTGCCAACTGTTTTAAAAAAGAAATGGTTATAGGGGTTTTATGAGTTTTTTATTATTTGTATCCGACTTAGGTGCAACGTAGGCGGTCTTGCTGAGATGCAGTTGAGGTCTGGAGAGCCTCTGAAATTTAGAGTGCCATAACTCAACACTTCAAACTTCACAATATTATATGGTGTTATACCCTACTCACAAAAACACATGACTTTTTATTGTATTCTTTAGCAAGCTGGAGATAACACCTCAGTGTCGGATTTTTGAAGCTCTGTAGATTGGGAGGAAATGTTTGAACAAAGCCAACCTGCAAAGGTCAGTGGAGCACAACAGTCCTGGAACATGCTGCTAGCTTTCAGGACCCCGACATCACCAGGCTCCTCGCCTGTTCTCTGATTTGTCAGTGTTGTTAGTGTTGTAACCACATGATCAGCAACTAGTCGACATCAAGTATCATCACCGAGGAGGAAGGTGATAAGTGGACAAGTCTGTGCAACCCCTATAAAGATCAGACGTTTAGCTCTGCAGCCCTTTGATGGTTATCCAAACCTTTAATATGTATATCTATAAAACCTCTGGCCAACAAGAGACATTAGCATACATTACCATTTTTCTGTCTTCTAGAAAGTTACCATTTTTAAGATGTGAGGCTTTGTTTCAGCGGCTGGAGTTAATGAATTTATTTTCTGGAACTTCTGAAACTGCAACAGTGTGGCGCCTGCCGCCTGCTGTTAGCCCCCAATTCAACAGGGAGCTTCCATTTGATACAAGTGCCCATGGAGCTGACGGCTAAGCTAATCTTCCTTCTCTGATGCATCTGCTGTGTCCGCCGACCCGTAGAGGCACCTGGCTGTGTTATCTGAGGGACGGGAGGGGATTTGGGCAGCCGAGGCTTAATGTGTCTGTGACCAGGTTTAAGGTAAACAGTGTGAGTCCTGGCCCCCACAGGCTGAGAAATATCACCGTGGACTCATTCACAGATAGGGCCTGTGAGTGACGTCTCCAATATACTCACTCACGCTCCCCCTCTCTGTCTCTCTCGCTCACTCGCTCTGCTATGATGTGACCTTCTCTACACTCCAGGAGGCTACGGTGACAGCAGGTTCACTTTGAAGCTTATTTCTGGGATGACAGCAAGGGTGAAAAAACATGCATTTAGGTTCTGCTGTAACATCACAGGCTGGAAACATGACATTTCAGGGCAGGACTGATCGTTTTCATGTTTTCGCTCATCAGTTCTTTCGCCGCAGTATCCAGCGTACATTTCGCAAATATATCATACAACTATTAGGAATCCCTGTGGTGTCATTCACAGGTGTCAACCGGTGGTGTCAACTCAAGCCTAGCTAGCTGTTGATTCGCTCTTTAAGGAGCACAAAATGGACAAGAGAAACACAATTTTCACCCTTTCAGTCAGAGATTTTTTAAAAGTTCCTCCTACACTCAAGACACGTCATCATTAAGGGGGTTGGGTTGACTTTAAAGTGGAAGATTATGCATAAGAGACTACTGTCGTGCCACTGTGGGATGCAAGTAGGCATGCTTACTAATAATGGAACACTGACCCACCAAACTGAACTTCGGGCCTTGCTGTTACCCGTGTCGTACCAGCTACCTAGCCTCAGAATAGCTGCCTAATCTTCACTACAGACTCTATTTAAATTAACAAGGGCTCATAACTAGTTTCCACTAACCTTCTACCTTCATTAACTGTCATCATCACTCTCACTGTTCTTCATCTGTACTATAATTCATCTTAGTTATATCATATTATGATTATATAAGCACACCTGAGCGGCTTAACAGAAGTATAAGGTGGTACAGCCATCATATCAATACTGTTTGAGTAGTTTAATCAGAGCAGGATTGGTCCCGCCCTTGTGAGTCTTGGTTCCTCCCAAGGTTTCTTCCTCCAGCTCTAAGGGAGTTTTTTCCTTGCCACTGTCACTGGAATTTAAGATCCTAACTAGTGATTATTAAAAGTCATAAAACATTAAATTTTTTACCAAGTCAAGGAATGCTGGAAAGACTGTTGTTTAGCCCCGCCCACTATTTGGAAACTGCCATAGGTGTTATCTGTGTGAAGAAGATGGTGGACAACATGCTAGAAGATTACTTACGGTAATGCAAAATGACAGAAAGGTGTTGTTGTTTTTGGCTGCAGTAGTTGGATATACAGTGGAACCCCCGAGCACAAACAGCCCAAAGACCCCCAAATATCCAGAAAGTGGACTAAATTTGTCAATTTTAAACAGGCACATTGGAAAGGCCCATCTCTCACTCTGTCATCTGTAGCGATCATTTCATGCCGGAAGATTATCACAGCTATGGGACGTAGGCTCGATAACTGGATCTTAAGACAACAATATGGGCGTGTAAGGAAACCAGCGAGAGGTGTTCAAGAGCCTCCATGTACGTGGAGGTAAACCAGGTAAGCACACTTACTGAGCCTGCTTTAGCTGATGCTAGCTCACATTAGCTTCACTTGCTAAGTTTAGTGGCTCAAGTTATGCTAAGCTAACATAGTTAAATTAGGAAGATTTGTAGTGTTATATGAGAGCGAGTTTCACTTTGATCATGTTTTACAACAACAGTACCTCTATCTTTGAGTTTAGCTCGTTGCTAGGCTGTTGTCATGAATAATGTTCATTATTTAGCTAGATACTGTTTACACTCAGGATGAGCTGCTTTTGTGCTTGTGGTTTGACTAAAAGTCTCAGGACTAAGTCATATTGGGGTCTAGTTTGCTACATTACAGCTCTTTCAAATTCAAATCCAGAAATATCCTCGGAATCTGAAGAACCAGCACTGGAAAGTTCGCAGTCCCAGTCAGTCATAATGCTGTCCTACCGCAGCATCTATTTTAAAGCAAATTAAGCAGCGAATTTAATTTTAAGTCATGTTTATATTTTTTTCAGAATCTAAAACAATGTGAAATCACCAGGGGTGTCAATAAGTGGTGCTAGGCCTAAGCCAGCTAATTAGCATCTGAAATCTCATAACATTTGTACAATTTGAATGCTTTTTAAACTTATGAGCTGTTGTATTAAGCTGTTCTGAACAGTGCTTCATAAAACCTTTTTTCAAGGTTGCGAGAACCGTCCACTAGTAAAGAACCAAAAAGAACTGTTTCCATACACATTCGCTGCCCACCCCCAAAACTCAAATGAATTATGCAACACACCCTCCAGGCAGGTTCGGCTGCATGTCTAATTGTGCAGATCTCCTTATGATGTTACCAACTGAAATACAAGAAATCTCTTTAGCCACTGTGAAATCTCTGATCCGATTATTTTACTCATCACAAAGCCAGTTATTTGAGAATGCTCATATGAAAGTTCAGTGTTTGTAATGGTTTGAAGCAACATCATCACCACTGAACAGTTTTCTTCAGTCTCCTTGGAATTCATTGGAAGACCAGTGTCCCAAGGCTTTCTCCTAATGCAATCGTAGCATCCTCCTAGTCAAAGCGACACATTTACATGAAGATTTCTCTGGGAAACAGATACGCTGGCCTCCCATGGGGTTTGCCTTTGCTTTCGGGATTGAGCTGTGCCTGGCTGATTGTGCTATAGCGGTGTGTGTGTGTGTGTGTGTGTGTGTGAGTTAGAAGAATTAGCAATATGTAAGACACCATAGTGTGAAAATGGAAACTGCACCACAGCATTTCCTCCCTTTTATATCCATTTCCTTTGGGTTCATTTCAGCTCTGAATGTCTCATATCTTCTCATTTCCTTACTGCCTGTACAATGAAAGACTAATGTCATGTCAGAAATGGGAGATATCTCTCTGAATATGTTTCAGTTTGGCTGCCTTAATTAAAACTGAAATAATATGCCGACAGATCATAAAACACTGGTTATTTTCAAGTTTGCTCACTACTAAAGCCACCAGCAACCTAAATGTGTGTTTTCCTTTTAAGTCGTTTAATCTTTTTCTTGTGGACATGCAATACACATGTACAAGTATATCCTATCACTAACCTTGGCTATATTTTGCTAAAATTGTATTGTGTCTCCTCATTCCATGTACACTGGGCTCTCCTAATCTTGGGTAGTGCTGTAAGCAGTAGGCAGTACTAGCCCAGTCACAAGGCTGCTTAAAAAATGCCATAGAATGGAAAACTGTATTTACATTAGCATTAGCGAGGAGAGTTTGGAACACAGAACTGGCATACTTCAATCTGGAACACTGTTGTCTCCTCCTTAAAATACAAATCCAGAATTTTCAATAGAGGTTAGTAAAACAAGCTGATTTAAAAAATCCCAGACTCTTACATAACCCAAAATATGTACAACAACAGAGCAACAGCAATGAAAATGGTGAACCATGTAGAGAGATCTATGGTCCCAGGCTGTAAAGAGGACCCTTCCCAATGGAACAACAATGTCAATAGCTGATTTTCATTTTTAAATGATGCTGAAATTGGTTCCCTATACACTAGCTTGAAACCAAATGTTCAGTTCCACCTTAAAAGCTACAGCTTGTAGAGGCACCAGAATGTAACTGCAACACCAAAACAATATGGCGAATAAGAAGCAACTATGTTTTGAGATTGACCTCCATCCTCCCCACTACCACCAGTTTGGCCCTGCTCAGTTGTTGAGCAGGTGGGCCCTGCCCCTGCTGCCTCTGCTGCCTCTGCTGTCCCAATCGGGCATGATATGCGGAGGTCTTAATGCTCCAAGATCTAGTCTGAGGACTGGGTCTGTGCCAAAGACTCCATAAGTTACAAATATCCTTTATGTTCTTCATTCATATCCAGCATCGGAATGATTTTCCTTCACTCCTGCCTCCTGAGGCTTTCTGACAGAATTTCAATTCAAAGTTTTGCTCTGCACATTTCACTCTGGACAGTTTCTCAAACCTTCAACAACATTTAGCAACTTTGCACGGTGTTTGACACTGAAGAGACTGAAGAGAGGACTAGTTTTACCTTTATGAGCATCTCAACCTCAACAGTAACCTGTAAGTAGCAGCCATGCTGTGATCAGTGTTAGCTGGTTGAAGCAGATCATCTCAAACATCTCAAAGTTTCGTAGTGAGTAATAACTGTGTGTATGTTTTGCTGATGTCGGCATGAAAATTAAGTAGCTTGTATAGCTAACCTTAGCTACTAGCAGACTCCAAATAATTAGCAACCGAGCTCATTTATCCTGAGGTTTATTTTATTTTCTAGTCTGTGTCTGTTTCTACATGTTACTTCTGAGTGATCATCGTGGTGTCTCGCTGTAAACCAGCCAATCAGAGTGGAGCTCATCAAATTATTCATGAGCTCAGCTAAAAAGGGAAAACACCTCATTTCAATCTCGGGGCAAATTATAAATTGGCGTGTAAAACCACATTTTTCACCCCGACCAAAGTCACATACCTTCTATGTAGACGTAGAATTTAAAATAATAAATAAATGCTGAATAAATGAATTTCTACGGCACCTTTAACAAACTGCAATCCACTTTGTTCTCTTTCCATCAACTACTCAGAGAAAGCTAACAACCAAGCTGACGCTAAGGTAGTGAGCATAACTGAGCTGTCTCACCTGTCTGCCTGTCACCTGTCCTCTCGTTTGTCTGTTGTTTCGTCCATCCGCACATACCTACAACTGTCCATTGGTTTGTTTTTTTGCCCTTCCGTGCGTCTGTACATTTTTCTGTCCATTCGTTGGTCGTCCATCTTTCTGTTCATTCATCCATCTTTCTGTCTTTCTGTCCGTTCGCTCATTTATTTGACCAGCCACCCTTTTCTTTGGATGTACCTCCAGTTGTAAAGTGAATAAGAACTTTACTTTATTAAAGATCTCAGCAGAAGAACCTGGTTATGTTTTGAGGTGAGCACCCCTGTATTTGTAGAGCCTCTCTTACTTTATGCTTTTTATATGGATTTGGTTCTGCTTATGTGGTCACAAGAAGGTAGTGCTGGAAAGAAGGATGCCAACCAATTGTGTCTGTCCTCACAGACGGTTTTCAGTTTTATAATACCGCTCTCATGTTCACATGTGTTTAATATTACACTCAAATTTAGTATCGTACAAGCGTTTTTAACGTTCACCCTGGAGTTCCCTGTGATTTCAACCCTGTCCAAGTTTTAAAAAGTTAAAACAACTGATCTTTTTTACAGTTCAGGTATATTTGTGTTAAGGAAAGACATTATTAAACACCAGAGAGAGAAAGAGAGAGAAGAAGAAGAAGAAGAAAGGGAGGGGCCAGCATGGCTCTGGCAAGAGGAGGAAATTGAGAAACATAAAGTTGGAGGAAAGGGGGGGCAAACTGGCGCTCGATTCTTCCTGGTAGGAGCATGTGGTGCCACGGGCTGGCAGGCGAGCGATTAATGAGATTTTGATTTAAGAACTGCTCTCAGATCAGCCGTCTCCGGCGCGGGCCCAGCCTTTGGTGTGGTCGCTCGAGCAGACATGTTAATGATGGCTACAGATGAGTCTGCCATACACTTTCAGCAAAGCTGCAGTCTGCGCACTGCGCGGCCCATTAATAACCTCAGATGGGCTCCCGCTTTGGGCTGGGCTGCTGCAGAGGTCTTCGGCTGCCACGTGAACGGCTTTTACCGTGGCCACGCATGGCTGGTTAACTCCAAAACATTTTTTTTAATCTCATGTTTTGCCATAGTGATCGAAGACAGGAAGGGAAGAACCGGTTTGCGAGAGAGCCACTCATCATAGAGTTCTAAGACTAAAACACCCATTCAGTCTAGTCTAGCAGGCCGGGCCCTGGACTAGCCCTGACCTGCACATTTTACGGTTGCTCCTGATTCAGCTCAGGAAGGGCTGTTAATTAGCTGATTGTGTTAAAGCGAGGAAAACACCAAAATGTGCAGTGCATGAGTGCACCAGGACCAGGATTATGAAACCTGCTCTAGACCTCTTTATGGCTCACAGCTTAGTTCCAGTAATTCACAGAATATTCTGAAGAATTGGCAACAGTTTAAAAAAAACTATTTAAAGTTTGTTCAGGTGCTGGTGAGTGACATAATAAACTCAATAAATATTTAAATCAATAATTAAGAGTAAAAGGGGGAAAAAGGAAATGCCATAGTCCAATAATGTAGCCTTCAGTTGGAGCTGGACAATATGGAGCCAATTATTGTGGCAAATAATTTAGCGAAATATCTTAACATTGAAAACACTATTACTTGCTGTGTAAGCATTCACTTGGTCAAAAAATGGTTCTCATAATAAATGAGGGAAACAAGTGGAAAAGGAAATAAGGGAAGTGAGTTGGGTTCATAATGTATCTCAATAATAGAGATAACTGTGACATGTTTAAAGTATTAACATTCATGGCCTGGAATTTCCCAGCGTTACACTTCTTGTACTCTTTAGTACAGCTGCTTCGTAAATGTAAAAATATATTTGTAACACACTCTTTCTGCATGTGGGTTAAACCAGCTGTCATTTGCATTACCGATTACACTAGATCTATTAAAAAATTAACAATTTGCTTTACAAAAAGTATCATCAACATGGTACGTGCTACGTTGGTATGTTGATACCGACAGTTTAGTAGAGGCCAGCTCTAGCTTTGCGCAAGTCATGGGTAAAACATGACAATTAGAGGCCAGTTTAATTTCAGTCAAATTTCACTCAAACACCTTCATAATAACAATGATTTCTACTAGCGTCCCTATGGACAATATCGGACTCTATGGGACTCTAAAAGTATGTTAGTGCCAAGCTTGTGGTGAATGACATGAACTATCAAACTCATGTTTTATTTAAAGCATGACATTAAAGACATTAACCCTTCTGTTACATGCAAGGGTACAAAATACAGGTTGTTTGGGACCCCCAATAAATATTCTCTTGGACCCCCTAACTGTCTCAAAATCAAAATTTTGAAAATAAATGTACGCCATCACTGCTCCTGGGTCAGAGTAGCGCTGCAGCAAACCAGTCCGCCAGATGGTCCGTCATAGCATATGTAGCAATATAACAAAAGAGGTAAAAGACGTTAACAACACTGAAATACATATATTTGTATAAGTGCTTAACAATGAAGTAAGAACAAGAATATGCATGTAAATACAACAGTCATGAAGATTATATTCAATTAGAAATAAAATAAATATTACATACATATATTTTTTTCTTCAAATAAAATATATAGACCTTATGAGAAGAACATCCTGAGGGCTCCTCTACTGGAGATGCGGATATCAACTGCCATATGTGTATGGTATCGTTTACATACCGGTAAAACATTTGTATGAACAATGAGCGTGTAAAGCTGTCCTCGCTGATTTCTAGTTTCCATTGGCACAGTTACTGCCCTTTGCATTCATAAGGCTATGCATATTGCAGAAATGAGTCCTCTGACTAGCAACCCTGAATGCACTGCCAGTGATATTGGAGACAGCAGCTAAGTGGAGTTCCTCTCGCGCTCATCATAGAAAGAGCGCAGGTCATCTAGCACCTCATCAGGGCTGGAGTGCAGAGAAGGAAAGATCCTCAGAAGAGAAAAACACAGAGAGGGGGAAATCAGCTGAGGTCAGACAGGGCCAAACGCCTGCTTCCTGTCCCCCCACCACCACCACCACCTCTTCTCTTCTTGCCGGCCCGCCTTTAGATTCAGATTGCTGATGGCTGACCTCCCAGGAGAGGCCCAGGGGTCAGCAGGGTCATCCTGACCATCCTGGACAGGCCTTCACAAATGGTGCAGTGTGAACAGCAGCGGGCCCAAGGGAACCCATTCTCCAAACACCGCCCGCAATAGCACAAACAGTACTGTGTGACAAGGCCGCTCAAATGGTTTCCAGCCGTTGAATCCGGACCACGTTGGCTAATGAATGTGATTAATGCGGTGGGGCTGGGATTTGTTGTGATACAGCAAAGCAGGACGCTGCCAGCCAGGCTAGGTGCTGATGAGCTGTGGTCTACAAACGCTCTGAGCATCCTATGAGAAACAGCTGAGTACATTTTCTCACATCACTGAAACTGTATGAAAAAAAAGATTTCTGTGAGTCAGAGGCTTTCATTTATAGAGCACATTCAAACTGTTTGTATCATCATAAAAAAGCTCTGTAAACAAAAACCCAGTTTTAAAGCCTGCTATTCGCTCTTTAGTTCTTACAATCTATGGAAACTAAGCTGCAAAAACAGATGTGATGTTGCGATAACCTACATATTTACACATTTCTGCCCATTCAAATTGACCTTAGGAGTGTTTCGCTCAAACCACGCTGAACTGAGAAACCAGGCAGACTGTCAGAACATGAAAGTGGTCACTTACAGAGGTCATTTATTAAAGCAGCAATTTATAAGATGATGCAACCTGTCAAATTCATACTTGAAACAATAGGGGGTAATATAAAATTACCAGAAAGTTTTGTTGTCCATAAGAAACAAGGACAGCATGGTCCCTTTTCCTCAATGTTAGCATTACCAGCTTTGAATTTACCAATCTAGAAGAAATGTTGAGGCTTCAGCATGAAACTTCATCCATTTACTCACCAAGAGTGTCTCCAGAGGTGGAAAGCAGCACCTATGTTAACTCGGTTTACTTCTATTTATATTACTTCTTTTGTTTGCTGCTGAATGTGGATAATCTTTACTTTGCCGTGGTTGTCTTTACAAAGGTTGCCTGCCAAGATGATCTAAAATCCTTAAATGATCTAAATGGGATCAGGACCTTCAACATGTTTAACAAGAGGATAGAATATGCCATCTGGGCAGCAATGCTACTGTTTTATCCTCACATGTTGGACTGATGACAGTCTTAACACTGGAGTGATTCACTATCATCTGTTCCAATACTAGTTAGCATGATAACTTTAGCAGATATCTCTGTAACATTATATATACCCATATTCGATGTGAAAACTGTATTTACTTTACATTCTGTTGATAATTTAGTTCCTTTTTTTCCTAATGGTTTAAACTAAAACTTTTATCTGCATCTAAACAGTAACTACTTAACTTTTAGAGATAAAAAGAGGGTTGGAAATGCTCATATAAGTGAAACAAAATAATATGTGACAAATAAAGAAGTTGGGCCATAAAACATCAACACACAAAACAAATACAAGGTGACACAGATCCAACGTCACGTTTCTACATGTGTATAATATTTAAAAAGATAAGTGGGAGCAGTATGTATCTTGTACAGTGCTATATGATTAACCACATATACTATAAGATTCCTGTACGAGTCCAGTAGAAATTCCTGTAGGTTTATTGTAGTTCTTTGTCATAAACGTCAGTGCACTCACTATACAAACCATTTCCCCCAAAAAAACAAATGGATTTGTTTGGGGGGATATCGAGTGCACCCTTCCCTGGCCCAAACACTCCACAGACTGCAATTCATCCTCTAATCCCAGACTGTTTGGATGTTTTTATGAGCTGTTTATGATCACTGATTTATTGCCATGCATGGCCGTTAACTTTATTCTTTATCATATACTCCAAGCTTGGCCTTCTCCTACATCACTCACTGAATCTTTTGCTATTAAATTTAGCTCAATGTTTTATTGTAATGCTCATGCCAGCTAATTCATCCTTGGCTCAGTTCAAGAAAACATTTTTTTATGGATAAGCCAGATTCAGTCTGATTGCCAATAAATAGCATTTTAAATATGAATATGTACAGATGTATGCAAGGTCTTCATAACCATTAACATTGTTTGAGACATTCATTTTTGGAGAGGTAAAGGTAGTTTGGCTTTGTTTTCTGGCAGGAGCTCTCTGACTTAATCTTCATTCATAAAAGTCTCCCACATTATTAGCACTGACATCCCCAGAGAAGTCCAAAACATATGCGGGTGCACATTATAAATGAGGAAGTGAAAGGTAGACACTGTTTTTCACATTGACTATTTTCACATCTCTCTGTTTTTGAAAAGTAGACCGCATCTGTTCGCCAGTGGTCTTTGTATATAAGCTTTTTTTTTTTTCAGGGGGAGGGTGGGTCTGCCCACCAAGAGAGTTAAAATCCTCCCATATGTGCCTTAGGAAACCAGCTATTGGCAGCTTGAGCTGTTGGCCTCCACTGCTTGCTAATGCACACTGTATGTCCTGAAGTATTCAGACACTCCCTCTAATTAGTGAATTCAGTAACCTTCAGTAACTCAATCCTGACACAGGCAGCATCGCCTATAAACAGCTTGTATAATGTTCATAGAAAGGCACTGCCAATAGAACGGGGTGCTGTAGTAGCCACACATGAGCCTAAAGTCACTATGCACCATGTTATGCATCAGCTAGATGGGTTTGAAGCCCTAGACCAGGGGACTGTGTTATTTAGAGTGATGGAACCCCATCCAACACGTTTGGGAAGAGATGTAGCAGCATATGTGAACCAGAATTAATCATCCAACATCAGTACCTGATCTCCCCAATGCTGTTGTACCTGAATGCATTCAAATCCTCACAGTAATGTTCCAACATCTACAAGCTTCTGAGAAGAGTGGAGACTGTTACTGCAGCAAAGAGGCAGGGGGGCACCATGTTTAACAATCTTCAGAATGAATGCTGGATGTGGAGGTGTCTACAAACATATTGCACAGATGTATGAACATGTCCAGGTGCAAAGCAACATATGGCCACGGTGTGCCTGAATTTAATGTTTAGTTTACTAAGCCTGCAGCTTATCACAAAAACTGTGTGTAACCCACCTTCTTCTACAAGTATGTTCTTCCAACATGAGTTGAGGGAACGATAACATGGCGCAGGGGCGTACTGCAGCTACATTACAGCACCTCGCCTTCTTACAATTAGTCCAGAAAGTGTTATTCTAACAGTAAACATTCCTTCAACACACATTCAAGGCTTTTTCCTCCACCTGATTGCTGTATCTACTGCCATTGTTAAAGAAAGTCTCTCACCAGCATGTCTGTGAGATATATACTTACATGGATGTCGCGTTGGGTTCAGCTAGGTATGGCAAGGGCACCATAGGGGCAGTCAACAATACTGGCTGCATATAGTACAATTCTATAGCAGCAATTTAAGAAAGTCCAAAACTATATTATTTTAGGAATATTTCTCTCGGAAAGTATGACAGATTTATATAATGGACAGAATGAAGTGATCATTTATGTTTATGTATAGATTTGACCATGTGGTTGATGAAACACAGAAAACTCATTGGCGTTTTTTTATTTTTTATTATGGTTTTATAATAAGCTTATTTTATTTAACAACGTTTACAGCTGATCTTAAAGAGGACCTGTTATGCTCTTCTGTGTGTGTTATGTGTTATTTTGTGCATATAAACTGTTTGAAAAGTTATCAACCCCTAGGTATATGTCATGAGAAGAAACTGTCTCCCCCAGAAATCGCTTATCTCAGTCGCCTGAAATGACTTGTTTGATTTTCAGCCCTATTCTTTGTTGCAAGGTGACATCATCTTGCAACACATTCACACAACACACAGAGGTCTAAAACAGTAAAAACATACCACTCTGAGATTTCCTGATCCAGTCTACGTTGTGAATGTAGATTGGGTCTACCACCTTGTTTAGAATAGGACTAAACGAGGCTTATACTAATATGACAGAGCCGACACCGCTGTTAGAATGGTGACAGTGATGTGAGGGCGGAACTTGTAGCTGACCAATCAACACAAGGTGGGTGCGCTGACCAATGGGAGCGCAATGGGTAACAGAGTGCTTTAGACAGAGTTTAAATACAAATGTACAGTATGACATCAACTGCATGTAATCCCATTCAAGTGGACCCCATCAATAAAATTATTAACTCTAAAACATTTGCATTATTGGTCCCTTTTAACTTGATGTATAGTAACTACATACAGTAATTACATATATCCCCCTTACCATATTTTAGGGGGGTTATTGCATTTTTATGTGCATGAATGTTGAAAGTGATTCATATAAAGGCATCTGCTGATGTGTGAGATTGCGTTTCTACCAGTGCGTGTGCTGAACTCAGTGTTTAACTTTAAGTTACTAAATATTTTCTGCTCTGGACAGCTAACTAAGTACAATTACAGTTACAAAATAGACATAAAAGCAACTAAGATCAGTTTGTGCAACCTAGATTAACCTATGTCTGAAAATTTTGAACAAAATAAATTTAATTAATATTAGTCAGATAATAAGAACATTATGGCTAGTGTAATCACATGAACTCATCATATCTCTGTACACATGTATTTGTGTAGCAGAGATCTTGACAACACAGTATTTATGGATGCAAAGTGCTGCACAACTGGACTGCACCTGGCCCATACGTATGCAGCAATTAGAAAGAATGCATCCATAAAAAACAGTACATCAGGCCTGTAGTGCATTTCATCTCTGCAGCAGGAATCACTGCTGAACAAATCATGTAGTAGACCCAGAAAGCAAAGGCTACACTGTACACATAATTCTGCCTGGCAGAGATTGGCCCCAGACGAAAGCCATGGCTAGCACTCCACCCCAGCCTTACTTCATCCCAGTGTGGCTAATGAAGGGGTATGAAAGAGCTCACTCAGCCCTATGCTGCCCACACAGGCTGGAGGCTAACAGCTGACAAATGCCGCTGTTTACTGTCTCTGAGATTCTGCAGCTCATTTCCTGAGCTACAGAAAAGCCTTGTAATTGTCACTGGTTATGAAGACTGATCTATTGCCTAGAAGCTCAGCTGTTTTCAGCAACGGATTTCAACTTTTTTCTTTACTTTTTTTCTTTTTTACTTTGAATAATTGTGTGCACTTGTTCGACATGGCCACAGATGATAGCGTGTGCCGTATGTAGAATTTCACTGTGATTAGATTCACTCCATTACCAGTGATGAGTGAAGTTCACTTTATAATACATGCACAGCCTGGAACGCTTTGAAGTGCCTGTGAGCTCTAATTCTAGTTATCTTAAGAATGTACAGTGTTGGGGCAAACACATAAACAAATATTTAAAAGTGATTCCGAACACAGTAAAGAGCCGGTCCCCCGAGAGCCATTGCCGATGCCGCTTTAAGTTATGCCTATTTATTCTGCTCAATTTGCCTTTTCCCAATAAAACCAATTTTAAAAAAACACCACGGCACAACTCTCGTCTTGTTTAGCTTGTAATAGATGCTTGCAATAATTGCACTGCATTCATCTGAGAGGCACCAAGTTAAATGAAGCATTTATTTGCACAATCAACAGGGAGAGTCGGAATGGCTCGCGTGTTCTCAACAGCAAAGCTGATTACATTATACTGTGGCTTTCATTTACCGTTAGCTTTACAAACGGCTCACTCTCCCTCTCTTAATTGAGACTGAATGGCTAGCATAGACTGGAGGAAAAGGGGGAAGACTTCACTTTTCCCCAGAGGAGAAAAACACAGATATGAATTGAATATGTAAATGACTAACGAAGCCATGTAGCTGAAGAAAAGCTGGACTCTTGCACTTTAAAGGTCCATGATGCCTAATTCCCAAGGCTCGTCTGTAGGTTCTGATAGCAGATTGAAGACAAAGGTTTCTATATTTGATGCTAATTGGTCTAGACTTTTATATATAGTCTCCTATAGAATTATTGGCTCTCACACAAGAGACGAGCCATAAAAAACATATTTGTTGGTTATCAGCTGGACGCTGAGGGAAATCTTCCAGTACGGTAAGAATTCATTCCTCTGCCAAGATTACAGCATTGAGTGTTTTCTTAAAATGCTGGAGAAGCCAGAGATTGATTGTCAGTCTCTGAAGAATGAGTCAGAGTCAAGTCTGGACTCTTTAATAGACTATTTTAGTCTATTTAGTCTCTATATTAGCTTCAGGCACTGCATTGTACAGTAGTAGCCTCTCAGATTTGACACAAAGTCAAAATAACAAGCCTGTCTTTAAAGAAACACCTTCAATCTGAAGGACAGAACTGAAGTACCACAAAAAGTAACCATGATGTTCAAAGTAACAAACTGAAATAGTTTAATCTGTAGTTTGTCCATTTGTATCAACTTCTACACCCTCAATTACATTACTGTGCCATCCAGATGCACCAGCATTGAGATAGGATGGGACTGTTTCAGCTCATGCCCACTTTACATATAGACTTGGTCTGAGACTGCCTCAGTCAGAGACTGCCTCTACCTGTGCAGCTTCTAAAGCTTTGCTATCCAGATTTCAAACAGAGACTCTTTTCTTTGGTATTTAGTTTATTATAAATACCAAAGAAAACTATATATTTATTACAATAAATACTGTTTGACCAGAGGAGGATGGGTCTCCCCTTGTGAGTCTTGGTTCTTCCCAAGGTTTCTTTCTCCAGTCTGAGGGAGTTTTTTTCTTGCCACTATTGCCTCTGGCTTGCTCACTGGGGGATATATGTATGTTGTAACTGTCTGTTTTCAAAACTTTTGTAAAGCTGCTTTGTGACAACACCGTTGTGAAAGGTCTATACAAATTAACTTGAATTGAATTGAATAGTTTAGGATATACAGCATGTAGGCTAGCTAGCCCAATGGCAAATCCAGTGGAAGTATCATTAAGTTCTGAGACAATGTGGTTTGTAACTTCAGCTAGATTAACTGACAGCTTCAACTACAATAGCTGCTGCGCCAGCCAGCATACTTGCTATCCACACCACATACAAAGAGAACCCATATGAAGAGATCCCAGACTGTTCCTCTAAATGAAATTCGTATGAAGCCCATATCCTACATATGAAATCTTTCCAGATGCTTGGACATTGCTTTTGGACCCTGCTCCTTTACTCAGCCCACAGATTTTCAGTGTGGATGAGGTCAGGGGATTGGGATGGTCAGTGAAAAAGCTTGATTCTGTGCTCAGTGAACCATTTTTGCTTAGATTTGGAGGTGTGTTTCAATCATGACCTACTCTTGGTCTTCTGGCAAAGGTAACTAGATTTTGATGTAAAATCTCTCTGTAAATGGTGCAATGTACAAGCCTCATCTCACAGATCCACCACACGGGTCTACATGGTCAGTAAGGTGGATTGAAACCAGCAGCACATGCTTTATAAGAAGCCATGGATCCAAGAACTGGGGGCACTTTAGAACATGTTAGAGAGTTGAGATGTCTTTATTGTAATTAGCATGACCAAATACATATAATTGAAGAGACCTTGTGACCTTGTCAGACAGGTCAGCATCTTCGAGGTTAGACCGCAGTGGGTTACTCTGCTCATTCATTTAAATAGCTATTAATTAGAAGTTGCTAATGAATTGAATGCTAATTTACAGCAACCAGTGATGTGAACCATAAGACAATGTGGCTGAACACAGCCAGATCATGTTAACAAGCACTTCTCTGGCACCATGTGCTTTATTATATATACAATAATTTTTAAAGGGCCCTTAAACTAAGCCTGTTTTATTATATATCTATATATAAACTACATATATACTACATCTGACACCTGCTAATCCAATGTTTCCTATATATTAATATTATTTTTCCATTCTTTTCTGCAGTAACTGTCTCTGCTCCTCTAGGAAGGCTTTATACTCGATGTTGGAATATTGCTCTGAGGTTTTGATTGCATTTGGCTACTTGGGCTTTACTTTAGTAAGCATGTTCAGGTGATCTGTTATATGATGATTAGCTCCGGATCACAGACACCACTCCAACTCCTCCCAAAGGTATTGGATTGGATAGCGCTCCATCACTCCAGATAACACAGTTCCACTGCTCCACGAAACAGTTCTGAGGGGTTTTAGACCCCTTTAGCCAATGCTTGGCAGGCTGACTAGGCTTATGTGTGGCTTCTCCCCAGCATCTAATTCTATTGGTAATGCATTTCTGTGAAATGATACAAGCTGCATGTAAAAAACTAAGCTGTGAACCTCAAATACTGTTGTTCCTTCTTCAAATACAAGTCCTGCATTTGTGAAAGAGTGTGGAAAAATGATTCCCAAATCCTAAACTTTAACATGACAGACTTAGTTAATTAATATTTGTAGCCCCCACAAACAGACATAGTGACAACAGAACACCAGCAATGAAAACAGCAGGCTGTGCAGAAGTGTACCGTTCCAGGCTGTGAAGAGCATGTTGGCGCTTTTCATACACTTTCCGAGGCACTTTCAATGGTCACGGTAGATGATCATCTTTAAGCGAAGCTGGAGTTGGCTTCCTTTACGTCGATTTCTTAATAAAATATTCCATTCCACCTAAAATGCTACAGCTTGCACAGGTGCCAGATTGGATCTGCAGTACTATTTAAGATGGAATGGAAAATCTGCAAACAAGCTGGCAAATAGGAAGCCAAGCCCAGCTTCCACATCTTTAACCCTTTAATGTTCATCTCAACTTTTTGGTGGAGCACATTTTGAGTCACGATGTCGATTGCTGTTGAACGTAACCTAACTGTGTCATCTTTACCAATCGGCAGAGGTACGTTCCACTAGAGCCTTTCAGAAGATATGCCTTTACTGTGCTCATGTGGATTGATTTTGGTGGAATTTTCAAAGCCCAGCTCCCAAATCTTTAACCCTTTAATGTTTATCTCAACTTTTTGGTAGAGCACATTTTGAGTCACGATGTCCATTGCTGTTGAACTAAACCTAACTGTGTCATCTTTACCAATCGGCAGAGCCTTTCATGAGATATGCCTTCACTGTGCTCATGTGGATTGATTTTGGTGGAATTTTCAAAGCTAAGCATATTTTTATTATTATTATTAGTTGTATTTATATTATAGTTTTGGATATTTTAATGAACAGAATCATGTACCTTTATTCAACAGAAATAAATCAAATACGGGTAAATAACCTTATTTCAAAAAACATGCTTTAACAAATGGTTTAATTGCTTTTTATGCTAAATGCGTCTATGCCATGCTAATGTAATTAGAATGATTAGATATATTATTGTCCCAAACAAATTTAAAATACTTTTGGTGAGAATATTAAAAGGTTAACATGATTCTGGTATGGTCATCGCAAAACAGATCTGAGCTGGTTCATAGTGACCACAGTCAAATACCTTCTATTTACATTTAAAATGGTGAAAAAATACATTTTGTGCCAAAACTTAATCTCTGCATTTTTTTGTTAAACAACATCTCAGACATCACACAGTGTATCTGTAAACATTTCACATAATAGAGTTTTATCAGGTAGATTTTAGTGGAATAAAACATTTAAGCTGTTTGGTTCCCATCACCAACAAAGTGAACAATTCTGACTCTACAGTTAACCATTTTATATCAGACCACTCTAAATGACTGTGTTTACATCTGAACCACTGAATTATGTAGAGGGGCTGAAAAGGAGTTGGAATTCCCCTGTAAGTAAATCTAAAGCTCTGTCCTTTGTGTCCTGAGGAAATATAGTTTCCACTTCGTAGTCTATCTCTGATCACATCCCGGCTGATACAGTCTTAGCAAGTCTAGCCGAGCACATTTTCTGAACTAATTTTATTCCTCTCTTCAGCTGCACAGATAGATAGAGCAATTCGTTGGGGGTGCAGACTTGCTGTGGACATGAATAATTTATTGGACTGGCTGGATCAGGCCCTGTTTTGGCTTCACTCTGTGTGATAATGAAAGAGACCCTCTGGGACCCCCAGCCTCTGCTGGCCAGTGAATCACACAACAGCCGGCAGACAGATAACCCGCTGCACAGAGGTAGCTCTGTGATGTTTTTCTGCAGTTTTATATTTTCTGCACTCTATTAAATATTAATCAGAGGCAGTGGCTTGGAATTGTGTGTTGTGGTCTTTGCTGGGGTCTCTCTCTTTCGTCTGAGGTCAGGAGGAAGGTTGCATTTGTGGCTTATCATGGCAAAGGCGCTTGTTTAGATTCTTCCCAACATTTGGCCACGGGCTACACTTTAGGTTTTTATTCAGTGCCGGTTGTGGTTGGTAAGGTGTCTCATGTCAGTGCACCCGGTAATTCCCCTTCTCATGCCCTGCAGCACTTCAATCACTGAACATACTGAACCTGCACTCAGGAGATATGCCTCTGACAGCTCCTCTCTCTCTCTCTCTGTCCTTTAGACCTCTTTCTCTTCTATTTCTTTCTCTCCTCTCCCTCTTTCTCCATCCCTGCCTCTATTTCTTTCCTCACTCACCCCCTCTGTCCCCTCTCTTTCCTAATCTCACTGTCTCTATCTTACACTGTCTTTCTCTCCCTTTCTCTCTTCCCTCCCTCTTTCTTATCCGTTTCTTTTTCATTTCTCCCTCTCCCTCTCTGACCTCTGTCTCTTTCTCTCTCTCGCTTACATGGTCTGTTTTCCATTTCTTTCTCTCCTCTCCCTCTTTCTCTGTCCCCATCTCTTTTTTTACTCTTCCCACTCTGCCCTCTCTCTCTCTCTCTCTCTCTCTCTCACTTGTGGTCTTTCTCTCCATTTATCTCTCTCTTTTCCCTCTTTTTCTATCCCTGTCACTTTTTCTTTTCTTATTGTCCCCCTCTGTCATCTCTCTCTCTTAATCTTCTATTTCTCTCTCACACTCTTTCTCTCTTTCTCTGTCTTCTTTTCAGTTTTCCACTCCCAGTTTTATTCTTTCTCTCTTTCTGTTTCCATCTCTTTCCATTTACCTCTCTGTTCTTTTTCCCTCTACCCCATCTCTTTCTTTTCTCTGTTTTCACCCCATCTCATTCTCTTTCTCTCTCTCTCTCTCTCTCTCCCTCTCTCTCTCACTTGTGGTCTTTCTCTCCATTTATCTCTCTCCTTTCCTTCTTTCTCTATCCATGTCACTTTTTCTTTTTCTTTTCCCCCTCTGTCATCTCTCTCTTTTTCTTCTATTTCTCTCTCACACTCTTTCTCTCTTTCTCTGTCTTCTTTCCTTTTTTCCACTCCCAGTCTCATTCTTTCTCTCTCTCTCTGTTTCCATCTTTCCATTTACCTCTCTGTTTCTTTTTCCCTCTACCCCATCTCTTTCTTTTCTCTGTTTTCACCCCATCTCATTCTCTCTCTCTCTCTCTCTCTCTCTCTCTCTCTCTCTCTCTCTCTCTCTCTCTCTCTCTCTCTCTCTCTCTCTCTCTCTCTCTTTCTGTCTGTCTCACTTGTGGTCTTTCTCTTTATTTATCTCTCTCCTTTCTCTCTTTCTCTATCTCTGTCACTTTTTCTTTTCTTATTCTCCCCCTCTGTCATCTCTCTCTTTTTCTTCTATTTCTCTCTCACACTCTTTCTCTCTTTTCTGTCTTCTTTCCTTTTTTCCACTCCCAGTCTCATTCTTTCTCTCTCTCTCTGTTTCCATCTCTTTCCATTTACCTCTCTGTTTCCTTTTCCCTCTACTCCATCTCTTTCTTTTTTTTCGCCCCATCTCATTCTCTCTCTCTCTCTCTCTCTCTCTCTCTCTCTCTCTGTCTGTCTCACTTGTGGTCTTTCTGTCTTTATCTCTCTCCTTTCCCTCTTTTTCTATCCCTGTCACTTTTTCTTTTTCTTATTCTTTTCTCTCTCTTTTTCCTCTCTCTCTCTCTCTCTCTCTCTCTCTCTCTCTCTCTCTCTCTCTCTCTCTCTCTCTTTTTTTGTGCCATTGGCTGTAAACTGCATGAATGTCCAGTCCAAATCTCCACATCTCATCTTCCCCGAAGCGCTTAGCTGCAGTTGACTGTATGCTCTGGCCGAGCTGCACCACTGAATCCATGTCTGCTCGCGCACAGAAATAGATTACCAAAGAACTTTATTTCACAAGCCAGCAGTTTACATATTGGTTCCTCATCTGAAGCTACCGCAATGCCTTTCTTCTCAAACTCCTCTTTCTGGTCAGGATGGTTTAGCCTGACATCCCACACAGAGAACGAGAGAAAACTATACATCTTCTTTTATGGAGTTTATTTATCTGCTTGTTTATTTATTGGTTTGTTACGCTCTTACAAGAGTGTGGAGCCCAGCCTGCTCCCGGAGCTGATGGTCAGAGATTAGAAACCTAGGGAGCTGTTTCGCAGTCCCTGCAGATCAGTGTGTGTGTCTTAGCGGTGCTCAGCAGGGAGGGCCTCCTGCCCCCCTATGGCAGCTCCACACTAGGCTACCCCCAGTAATTAAACCATTGGGGCAGCAGGAGGTGGACTAAAGCTCAAATCTACACTACGTGTACACCACTGACCCTCTAGCCTTTCATGCTTCACTGCCACCGCTGACCCCAGGATGCCAGCACCCCCTACAGCTGTGGGAATCCTGCTGTCACACTCCGCTAGCCGTGTAAACAAACCCCATGTACTCAGATGAGATAGGAGGAGAAGAAGGAAGAGTAATGGAGGACAGTGTCACTGGGAACAGCCATGGAAGATCTAGCATAGTGAAAACTGAGAATGTGGATTATATGACACAAAGTTAGCAGTAAGTCTAGTTTCAAACATTTTCCCTAAACCCAAAGCACTCAGACGTAACAACAAACAACTACAAACAAACAGTGGGTTGGTGTGCCATACCTCTGTGACTGTTTGGAGACTTCTATAATGTCCATCTCCCATTCACACTGTTCTAGAATGTTCCCCTCGGTTACAGTTTTCTAAAATTTGTGTGGCTGTACAGAGTATTCAACTAGTATTCGACTTAGAATTCTCTATTATGCTCTTTAAAAAAAACATCATTCATTAAGGCCTTTTTAGTAAAAGTATTGATTCTATTTAGATTCTGCATTCTTCAGATTGATAGAGAACATGTTGTATATGGTCCTACATAGAACCTTTAAAAAATGTTTTAATATAGCACCCAAATGGGTTCTTCCTTTTGTTACACAACAAGCTCATGACGTCATAACAACAGCAGAATCCTTTTTGGTGCTATAGGACAAATCATTGTTACATCACAGCAGACGCTGTACTGATACAACAGGCTTTTGTACCCACCCTTAAGGTTATTTAACCAACACACTGGACCAATCTTCCCAGATCCATAACTTTACAACTTAATGTGGTTACATTTTCATAATATCAGGATTTTCCACCAGCCACACCTGTAACTGCAGAATGTAATGAAGAAATATTCACTGTATAAAGATATTTATTCACTGCACATGCTAAAATAAGAACCCAAACAAGAGCCAACTGAACTTAGGGTTCTATTTTACTCTAAAGTTTCTATCTAGGCTAAGTTGTTAGCTAGCTAACTTACTTGCAGTTTAGCTTATTGGCTGCAATGAAACAATCGTTGTTGGTCCGTGTATGCAGTGTTCTCTACAAAGTAATAATACAAAAAAAATAACAACCCACACATCATCATACTGTGCTGGTGTAAGTTAATCTTCATCTGGAAGAGTAAAGAATTTGATAAATTGTGGTTACCTGCAGCTGCTAGATTTAGCAAATATAGGGTAATACAGCAGCTCTATGTGCTGGAAATCAGTAAAAATGTAAGTACATTTTATTACATACATTTCATCCTCACACACAACATAATTTTACTGTTAGTGTCAATGTTTTGTTTGTTATGCTTGATTTTTATGTTAATTAAAAATGTGTGTTTCTAACTGGGTGCCTGGGAGTGTCTTTAAGCCCTTTTGTTTACTTATATATTAATTCTATATACAACCATTTTTAATAAGGTTCTTGAACAATATCACAATGCAAAGAACCGTTTATGCATGTAAATTCTTTAAGTGTTCATGGTACACAAGAACAATTGAAGAAGAGTAGAAGACCCTTTTTGGTACTCAACAGAACTGTTTTCGCAAATGTTCTATAGAAAATAGAGCATCCATATGCAACACATTCTACATTAGTTGACATTTCACCATACAAAGAACCATTTAAGCATTGTTCTGTTTAGAAGGTATAGTTCTAAAAAGAGCCATTCTTCAGAACCACTGAAGAATCCAAGAGTGTAATTCACACTATTTTTGATTTTTTTACATTGATCTACAGTGTTATTCTTTCAGTTGTAAAGTGTTCTCCCCATTCATACTGTTCTACTATGTTCTTCTACTTTCACACAGAACTAGAATCTTCTCCCTTCTCCATTCTAGAACATTTTCCTGCTTTCTCGTTGTTCTACAATGTTCGTGCCATTCACACTGTTTTATTTGACTCTTGATAAGCAAGTGTAATTTGATTTGAACAAGTAAAGCCTCTGAATTGGACTCTAAGAATACATGGTGGACATCAGTTCTTAACCATATCTACAACGCTATAAAGCCAGCGTTAAAATGTTAGTGTTTGTTGTCGAATGTGGATTAAGCTTGCTTTGGCCTTCACCCATACAGTTCAGTTCAGGCTTCTTAATTAACTATTAACGATTCTTTGGACCAGGTGTGTTAGAGCAAAGCAAACACCTAAAGATTGCCACCCCAGAAGGGGTACTCTAGGACCAGTGTTGGCCGCCACTGCTTTAGAGTAATTCACTGGGCTAGTAATGATTTGCTTTTGGCTAAAACTGCTCCACCAGAAAATGAAATGCATTCAACAGTGGTTTACATTTTCCATTAGAATTAACCTGACAATGAGTTGATGGCATGGCGTGCTGTACTGTGTTTAATGCGATTATTGAACAGGGAACACGGGCAGCAGCCATGTGTTAATGGAATTAATAACCCCATTTCCAGCAGCAGATAAGAACATTTTAAACATTTGCTGGCAGCCTCACACAAGAAATGAAAAGAGGGACCAAAATAAGCATTAGGCCATTGTTGTTTCAGTTAAAGGCCCAGGGCTTGTGTCGGGTAAAACAATTGATGTCTCTGAAATCTAACATTCACCTCAAAGACACCTTTTTCAACCTATTTTTCTTTTTTTCTTTTTTCTTTTTGGGTGGGGGGGCTTCTTAGAACAAGATAAATGTTTATCATTGTAGTCTTGACCAATATAGTCTCATTTTCTGTGAAGAGCAGTGTAAAGGCAAAATGTCATTAAGTCTGGTTTGCTTTTAAGACCCCAAAATCCTTCAAGTGTTTTAATAGCTTGTCTGGAAATGCTAACCCTGACCCAGGACGGACATTTGTGCAATTAAGATGACGTCCCGCACAGCAAATTTTATGTTCTGTGTACCTTTAAATATGGTTTCTAGTGTGTTTTTTAACTATCTTGTTTCAAGCATCGCTGCCTCCATTTCCTGACTGACTGTGTTTGTAATGGGAGCAGGAGGTCATGCTGCTTCAGAGGCACCAGCATTCCAGTGACAGGACTGTACAGGGATGTCACTAATAAAACTGAATGACAAACGGCAGCACAAAGAACTGTTAATTAACTGCAATCAATGCTCTTAGGGTTCTGACTGTGCATCAGTCGTATTATCCATCTGCAGCCCTGGCCTCGGTAAATATAACTAGATAGGATGCCTAAGTTAGCCAGAGATCAAAAGTGTTGGAATAGCTTATATTAGTGTAAAGTAAATAAAACAACAAATGTTGGATAATTTTTTCCCAAACCATGGTAACTAGCGTCAAACGTTACTTTGAAATTAACTGGTTAAGGGATGCTCTGGGATATCATATACAGTAAGAGTTTGGTTTTACTGTTAATGTGACCTATGCCCAAGGTGCATAACTTGTCTAATCTTATTTAACTAGAGATGCAGCACTGGTCTGCCTTAGGGTGGCGCTATAGCAAATTGGTTCACCCAGTTGGTTCTTTGCAGTCTAGCAAGTGTAGCTATAACCAGGCTACCTCTGAAAAACTTTGTAATATCTTGTAACATATTTGAAAGTCTAAAAATCTCATCAAGAGTTGGTGGAAAGAGTGAACTCATTTCTCAAACTAAAGACAAATGAGTTGATGTGTAAGATCTCAGCTGATATGTGGAAGCATGCACGACCAAGCTAGAAAATAGAAATTTCCCAAGAATTGTTGAGCCAAACATTTAGCTGCCATTGGTTGAAGCATCAGCGAGAAAGTTAGCAGCCAGCCAACTCTGTAATCATCAGCCAACACATGGCCCCCCGAATACCCTTTCAGGGGTATTTCACACACTGCCCATCCCCAACAGAAATTAGCTAGTCTAACTTCTGTCCAAGCTGATGCTTCTTCAGTTTGGTGTGCAGAGCTGCAGCTAGATGTCACTTACCTTATCAATCACTTACCTTATCAGTCACTTACCTCAGCTAATCAGTTCACGTCCGCTGCTGTCAGCCGCTCAGGAGGCCATGCAAAGTGGCTCCCAGGAGGCACCACATGTGTGGTTGTTGTTTATATAGTAGTTTGTTGGTTCTTGCGTTGCTTGTGCTTGTTGTCTTGGTCAGTGAGTTGGTTGGTGTGGATTTGGTGTCCGCCTTGAAGTGGAGTTGTGTTGCTGTTAATGACCTTTCCTGCTATTCTCCCTGTAGTGCTGGGCTGGGCTTTTCCTGATGCTTGTCAAAGTGTCTATTCATTTGTCTATATGCAGCATGTTTCCCGTATTGTCTTCTGTGCTGATGTCACAAGTTGTAGGATAATGAATGCTCTGTCTTTAGGGTTTTATGCATACATATTGTGAGTGAAAGATTTGGGTCTTGAGTATCTGTTACACTGGCATCTCTATCCTGTCAATACTCCTATGAAAAGTGACATCCAAGATGAGATATTGTTGCAGTTCTCTTATATTCTAGAAAGAACTGAGTGTGTTAAAATGTAAAGTTTAGGTTTTTTACATATTAATTCCATCAATTTCTCAATAGACTTGTGTCGTCCCAGGTAAAAGAGAAAGGAAAAAAAACAAAACAAAAAAATTCTCCTGTACACTTTTCTAATATGGTTTCACATCAAAGAGGTGTTGTATCTAACCGTAACTAAACTTTCAACTGTTTTTCAGTAGGTCTGTATATTATCTTTACCTCAGGAATCAATTAAAATCATAAATTAACTATTGTGATGTGCTGCTACCTAACCCATGTTAGAGAAGGGAGATGCAGAGCTTGACCCAAATAGTGAATAACACATTTGTTGCTGTTTTAATTGTTTTTAATCGTGTGGTTTATTAGTTTACAGCATGTTTATGCGTTGATTGTGTTTTTATTTTATTGGGTTGTGGGTTTAGTTGTGTCTATCATAGAGAGAAGTGACCCACCCCACCATTCCAGTTGGTTATCAGTAGCCTTTTATGCTCAGTAAAAGAGTGCAGCATAATGTCAATATGAAGCAATGCAATGTCATTGAAGAAGAAAAACCTTGGGCAGAAATTTTCTCTTTTCTTTTTAACCATGATGTCACACGTTCGTGAAATGAGATCATGAACTACTTGAATCACTTTCATGTATTGCTTTAAATCAAACACAGCTTTAATTCTTCATGCCGCAAGATGTTCTTACAGTGGTCAGTGCAATCTCCTCTCAGCTCCAGGGTTGCGGGTTCATCTGTCTTCTGGCGTCTCTGTGTGTTTGCCCTTTACTTTCCATTGATCCAAAAACATAACAGGTGTATTAGCTGTTCTATGTGGCCAGCAATGGAGTGTCCCGGTCTGGATGCATCCAACCCAGATCTTAGAGATAAGCACTGAGACCCTGACCAAGACAGAGGTCAGTAAGAGTGAGTGATAGAGTTTTATTCCTGTTACAGAATGAAAATGGGTTGGTCTCTCATGCTGTCAAAGCTTCACCTATTTCTATTAATGTACTATTGCTCAGGACAACCATCAGACTGATCTCTCAAATGTTAGTTTTTTTGGTTTTTTTTACTATTTGCTGTTTATTATACTCTTTTGTTACAGTTGCCTCCTAATCTTTATGATGGTCAGTTATTATTATTATTATTATTAGTAGTAGTAGTAGTAGTAGTAGTAGTAGTAGTAGTAGTAGTAGCATCTAAAGAATAATACTCATCATAATCATCTATAATTTTCATGTTGGAGATATATTGTCCCTGTCACAAGAAATAGGGGTTTATTTTCAATGTTAATGTTAATAAAAATGTTTTGAAGCTAATGGAAAAGAGGTTTCATTCCAAAGGATGAAGATTTGGGAGCCTTTCTGTTGTTTCAATCATCGTGGAATTTTCAAACAAATGACAACTGCCAGGTTCAGATTATGCAGAAACATACAAATCAACGAAAATTAAGATACACGGTTTTCTTTAGACAGCAACGATATGTAACTCTTAAAGGAACTATCACTTACGATTTTCACATGCTGCTGAAATGACCATCCGAGGTACGCTCTGAGATATATTTCAGGATTTAGTCGTTTTACTGCTCCGTGGGGGCCTTTAAGTGAAATGAAAAAATCTTAACTGAACATTAGATGAGAAGCTCCTCGTGAGACATTACAGAAAGATACCACGATGAACAGCAAATTTGTCCTATGGGTGCCCAACCACCCCTCCTCCTGCTGTCCCTCTTCTCTCCGTGAGCCTAGCTGTCCCTAACTGTCCTGCCTCCTGGCTGTCTCAGTTGGCATCAAGCCCGAGTGCATCTCATGCCAACACTCCCCTTCAACACGGAATCTGCCTCGCAGCTCCCCCTGCGCCTGCCGAACAAATCACGCAGACGTGTTGAAAGTTGCGAGCTTTGCCAAAGGAAATTTTTAAGCAGAAGATCTCTGCTACATCCCATCTGCATTTTTTACCTTCCCTGCCAATAGATTTACAGTAGCTCTCATGGGTATTCATTCATGAGGGCCTTGGAGGGCCCCATCAGATCCATCTCGTTCTCTGAGGATTGCATCACAGCTCCAATCAGTATTCTGCAGCTGCAGCTCCAAGGTTGACATAAATATCTTAAGATCGTTTCTTATACCAGAGCACATTCGTTAGTCAAAGAACTGTTGGGTAAATCGACTCTCACATTAAATGTAGTCAATCAAGACGTGTTTGCTCTAATGTAGCTAACAAGTGAACAACCCCACTGATTAGCATTGTGAAACCGCAAGCCTGAATCATCTCACACTGTCCCACACTACATTAGAGTTGTTAAATGATCTCTAACAGACTTGTTCATGTGGTTACTGACACTGTATGGCATACTGTTATCTATAAAAATAGCTAAAGTTCATGCTACAAGAGGCCATTTCTGGGTTAGCTATTTAACATACTTTTGTTCATTTATACAGAAAAAAGTCTGTCACGAAATGTCAGAAACCACGTAATCAGGTCTGTTTGAGATTACTCAACAACTTGGCGTGATTTGATGCAGGTGTGTGATGATTTAGTTGCCCAGTTTACACAGGGCTAATCAGTGTGCTATAAGCTTCCATTACTTATTAGCTACATTAGCATCATAGCTCCAGGACAAATGTTCATTTACTGGAAAACATCAAAATCAATGTCCAGTAAACTGGTCATACACACATACACTACTCTGCTAAAGTCTGAGGCCTTAACTTAGTGTTCAAAACCCTTTATCTGTATTTTCACCCGTAAGAACACCAGATATCATTAGAACAGATGTAAATAAGCATAAATACGATACAAAGTAACATGAATATCTTATTGTGAAGGAAGTAGATAATATCTTAAGTTCCAGTTTGAAGAACAGTTTGTAGTTCCACATTTCTTAACTTTCTTAAGATTTCTCCTGGACCCTCAGACATTGTATAAATTTATTCAGTTCAGCAACAATCTTGATTTAGCTTAATGAAGTACTGAGCAGTCAAAGCAGGTATTAGATGATAACTGTAAATAATACTGGGTTGTTTCCACAAGGAAAAGCTTGGAAAGGGTTAAATAAACACACTGACATATAAAACCACTACATACTGTATTAATACTGTTTAAAAGTGTTTACTGAGCAAATAAAAGCTTCCTTTCTATAAAAATAGCTTTTTAACATAATAATGTCCCTAAGTGCCTGAAACCTTTGCATACTACTATAGGTGCATGCTTTTTTCAGTATATGTATTATTTTTTTAATGAACATGACATTAACATATTTACATTAACGTATCTGTATTTACTGTATGTACAGCTGCATGAAAATGATTCTGAACTATTGTAACTACCTAAACTTCTGCATCAACATTTTTTGACCACGAAGTATACACATTCATTTACATTACTATTTAAAATGAATTCAAAATAAACAAAAGGTTTCACATCACTGTAATATGTTTACTTATATGTAATATTATGCGTATTACACACAGTACATATATTTTATATGCTTGCCCAGTATCAAAGACAGAAGTAATGTTTCTGTGTTTTAGAATTAACAATACTAACACAGGGAATCTATTCTAATGAACATGTTTCTGCAGAAAAAATATGATAACAATAAATATTTTCATTTTCCAGTGTCCATTATAGAAACCAGTGAAATTCATTGAACTCTCTAAAAGGCATTATTTTCATAGCCATATTCATAGATCATCATCCACTCTCACTCCCAAATGTTTTGTTAAAATGTAATTTGTAATGTGATGTAATTTTTCACACAATAAAACTGACAAAAACGTAAATGGAATTTAGTCGATTTAAACGTAAAGCAAGAAATAAACAAGAAAAAAACAAGAAAATCTAACTAGACAAATGGAAAAAAGAAAACAATTAGAGAGCAATATAAGAAGTAAAATTAAGAATTCTAAATGAACTGTTAAGTGTACAGACAATAAAAGAACACTAAAAAAGAAAGAGGAACACAATTAAGATCAAATAAAGATTTTCTGCCAAATTATTGGAATTATTGGAACATAAATAAATCAAATTAAATAAAGGAGAAAAGCAAGATTAAGAGCTTACATTGACCCCAGTGACCTGAGTTCCAGAGACTTACTGGTGTAGTGTTCTTAGTTCAGTATAGACTCTATCTACCTGTCAGATTATCCAATCACTAGAGCGAGTCTGATAACTGGTGTTCATAAATTACAATAGAGATTGTAGTTGAGATATAAACTGGCATGTGACCAGCACATAAACATATTAGGGTGGGAAAAGTTCTTAACAAATCCAGTGGCTCATGAAGCTGAATGTAGGGGGTGATGGTGCACTCATCTACATCGTCTAATGATAACAAGCCTGTCGTTAGCCCATGGATGTAACAACAGAAGTTAGTATGGCTGAACAGTTCCAACAATACAGCTCTAATTCAGCATGTAGATTTGCACTGCTCATGTGCGCCACTGTCACACATGCACATACTGCATTACCTTTCACAATTCTGCCTGATCTGTACTGCATAGGCCTATCTTTCAACAGCACACTCATCAAATCTGTACTGATATTAGCAAATTATGAACATGCACCAGCCACACATATCACTATAAAGCAGTGTTTAATGCTGGAATCTCTGTATGGATAATATAATTATCTCTGCTAGTTCATTGTGTGTCTCTTTCTGTCTTTCTGTGGGTGAAAACGTACAGATGAAGATCTTTTGGTTTGGCATGGATATGACTGAATGGCCCCACTGGTTCCTTCATCCCTATAATAGGTTGAGAAACTAAGGCCTGTGCAGTGCAGTGGATGTTACATAGGATGTTGTACAGCTTTGAATGAATATAGGAGGCTTTCATTTTGACATATAAGAGCACACTACATATGTGTCTAAAGCCAGTTGAGACTGAGCCTGTTTTCTGCCCAGCTCTCTTCATGCTGTTGTTATTGTAGGAATGTTATCTTACACAAAGAAAAATGTTGGAGTAGATAATCTCACCTCAAAGCTTTCACTGATATGCAAGTAGGATAGCTTGCCAGCTGAGCAGAGAGAGAAATGCATACGTAATTACTACAGTGGCCTTTCAGGAACCAAAATCGTCTGATTGGTTAAACTGTAATGTAGTATTTTCCCAAACTTCTGAACATGCCAGTTATACGTAATGTCACAGTTATAACGTTCAGTTATAAAGTTCAGTGAATTTTACTGGTTTCTATAATGGACACTGGAAAATAAAAATATTTAATATTATTATATTTATTCTACAGGAACATTAACATTAGAATAGATTCCCTGTGTTAGTATTGTTAATACTAAAACACAGAAACATTACTTCTGTCTATGATACTGGACAAGTATATAAAATATATGTACTGTATGTTAAACAGAATGGTGGCATTTTTCTGGCCTGTTTTGTTTGTGTTATCAGTTGCACCCCGAAATTAAAACAGCAGAGATTACTGAAATTCGGGGGCTTGTTATAGAGGGGACATAAAGTTTGACAAAGCATCATCAGCGATACACTATCAGTCAAAAGTTTGGATACACTTACCCAGGTTTTTTGTACTATTTTTCTACTTGAATAGTAATAATATTAGTGAATAATTGTGAAGAGATCAAAACTATAAAACAACACATACAGAATTATTCCTGGACCAGCATCTTGTTGTTCTTTTAGGAATTTGCTCACTTTGGCTCTGATGTAGTTATACATACTTTTAACATTCCTGCCAGCAGCTTCATGAGGAGCCACATAAGATGCATTTTAAACAGGTTTGAAGAAGGTAGCATACATGCTGAGATCTTGTTGTTTCTGAAAACGTTCTGGGGCTGTTAAAGGTGTTATAGAATTATGCTTTGTAATTTTATATACATGTACAGTAATATGTTTCTTTTGGAAATATTTTGTACATAGACTTTACTATTTAAAGGTTTCAATGTGATAAGATCAAAATGTTTTTATAATTCAAAAATATATAAACAGTTAGGTGTGTCCAAACTTTTGACTGGTAGCGCATTTTCTTGTTACCAGTTCACGTCCGGCCTGACTAGTGCAAAACTAAAGAAGCAGACCTCGGACACCAAACGTGTCTTGGCTGATTAATTACATTAGACAAGGGAAGCGGGAAATCATGTAAATCTATTAACTGGTCCTCTAAGCTTGTTTTCTCTCGCTGCCTCTCTAAGCATGTATTATCTGATTGGTTCAATCTGCCCTGTAAATAAAATAAAAAAAACAACCCTGATTTCTCCTCTTTCAGAAGATTCAATTGTGGCCTGATTTCAATAATAATTTTGGTACGCGGGTTTAGAAAAAGGGAGATGGTTGCGTCTGTGTGCAGGACATCGGGAGCCGGAGACCTGGGTGTGGTTTAAGCTGCATTGACTTGCTAATATGGGCAGGAAGCAGCGTGGCTCTCTGAGGCCCAGGCCCAGCGCAGCAGCAGATGGGAGGCAGCAGCAGGAGGAGCCCTGCTGGGGCTCAGAGACAGAGGGACAGAGGCCGTGGGGATGCGGAGGCAGAGGAGACTGGGGGAAGGAAGAGGGGCCCCATGCTTGAGAATGACCTCAGGGCCAGAGGCCCTGCTGGCCAGGTGCTGCTCAGAAGTACAAGGGTTAAGGCTTTGACGAGGGCCGGCCCCACTCTGGAGATGAGTGTGATATTGCCTTCTGTGGATCAATTGAGGCCATGCTGAGGGAAGAAAGGCTACTTCATGGCTTGTGCTGTGGCCTCAGGGCTGTTGGACTGAGAGGCCTGCTGGAGGTTTATTGTGTAGTTAAGTATATTGGGTATTCTCACAATAACGTTGTTAAAGGAAGAAAAAATAGAACATAAGTTTGACACCTATATATATATATATATATATATATATACATACAGTCATGTGCAAAGGTTTTAGGCACTTCAGGACATTATATTTATAAAAAAACACATAAATTAAAGTAGTATCAAACAGTATTAATGCCGTAAGTAGTGGTTTTACATACGTCAGAGTGTTTATTTAACCCTTTCTAAGCTTCTCCTTATGTAAACAACCCAGTATTATTAACAGTTGTCATCTAATACCTGCTTTTACTACTTAGTATTTCATTAAGCTAAAACAAAATTGCTGCTAAAGGAACTGAATACATTCATACAATATCTGGGTGTCCAGGAGAAAGCTTTATTAATAATAAAATAATAAAAACTTTATTTTATCTCAAAAATTGCAACGTTGCAGGAGAGACCAAAAACACACTTTACTTTCAGTGTACGTCAATGGAACCAGAAATGTTTCCAAGCTGTTTTGGAGTACTTCTATTGGTCCATCATGAAATTATGACACAGTGTAAACACCCATTGGCATGTTCAAATAATATAGAAAACACAAAATCGACAAAAATAGAGATCCACGTTTTTCATTGGACAGCGATGATATTTATAAGTTGATATATATAAAAATAATCTTTGATATAGTTATATACAAAGGATTGGGCTCCCCTGGTTAAATGCACTGTGTATTGTATTCATATGGTGAATTTATGTGTTTGTATTTATGTTTATGTATTTTAATCCAATATGGAAATTGACAGTATGATTAGGAGAAAATTGTCATATTTAGGTGCAGACATTAACTGTGTATTAACTATATGCTTGGCTCAACACATTCTTTACTCTCCAGCATTGAGACCCTCACCATTATGTCCAATTTATGGCCGCGTTAGAAAAAGGTTATTGCTGCTAATAAATACATTTTTATACCATCTTGTTTTGCGTGTTCGTATTCCCTGTCACAGTGACATTTTCACGCCCTTGCAGATAATAATTATTGAACTCCACCAATCAAACACAAAAAAGCAGTTAAAATAAGTGTACGCCATTACACCCGCTCAAAAGGAGCAGTTAGATTGATCTAGACAATTGCTGGAGCACATCTAAGCAGGAATTCTTTTTAAGTGACTCATTGCAGCCATGATGTTCCAATGACCCGCACCTAGAAAATAAACAGCACAGTAAATTGCATGCACAGCCAATTACTGCCTGAACAGAGAACATAAAAGTAATCTCATTTCCATACCACAATCACAGCGCTCTCGCAGACATCGCCTTCAGCTCCCGGGCTTCGGGAGCACTTGCTTGGCGAGATTATGCAGAGAGGGACGTATGGAGGAGCAGGGGCTGAGAGGTGATCAATGCTCAGGCTGCGAGTGCAGGAGCTTCTGTTTCTTCTACAGCTTTTTGCACCGTTTTGCTGGCCTGTCCACTTCTTTTCTTCTTCTGCCTGACACTGATAAAGCCCAGGCCGCGCTGGCGCACCAGCTTGCTAAGTTCTGGATGCAGAGGAGACCCTTCTAACCTTTCACCATTCTCTGGTTCGGTATCCCAGATGGGAGCTGACCTCGAATTACCTGCCACAGGTCTAAAATGCATGGAGCAATAGTGAATAAATGCATTCATGAGCTATGTCTGCAACCCTTTAGGCCCCTGCCTGCCCCCACTGCTCTGAAAGCACCCTGCTTTGAGCCTTTGAAGAATACAACCCCTCACTCTCTCTCTCACTCTCTCTCTCTCTCATTATTTCCTTCTTTTGTGCACATGTTAAAAAGCCGAGTAATAATATTGTCTATTTTCCTGTTTTACATCCAATCAGGCTGAAGTGCGAGAAGGAACCGTATTTTGTTTAATTGGCTCAGACAGCCTTTATTAGGCTATAGAAGAGTGCTTTCTTGATTTATTGGAGAGGGGCTTTGAGCTGGGTTGCCATCGCTCGTGTCCTCATAAGTCACCCTAGGATCACCGCTGCTGCCGTAAAAGGAACACAGGACAAGAAGAGTGAAACCTTGCAAATTGAGTGTCATTTTTCTCCAAACAAATCCTGCTCGCAGTCTCTGCCTTGTCAATAACCTTGTGACAGCTATTAAAATTTGTTGACCTTATGAATCAGTCAGTCGGTTGTAATTTATTTGCGCTGCAGCGGCGCTGACTGCACAGACACCACTCATGTTTGATCTGTCTGCCTCACTGTAAAGGATGAACCATTCACCAGACAAGGCTGCCCTCGTTCCTGTGGGCCATAAGGAGGAGAAAAAAAATGGAGAGGAACTCAGGCCTCAGAAAGCCAGTAAAGGGCCATCAATTTTCAAGAGGACATGGCTATGTTTGAACGAGCTTGGCATTGATTAATTTAACTCTCCTCAGGCCTCCTCATAACTCAGGAGAGCAGTTGACGCTGAGAAAAGATCATGCAGCGAGATGGACCATGCGTTTCTCCCTTGCCCCAGTAAGTAGTCAGTCATGCTTGACATCCAAATTTTGCGTTTGCACTGGATTAAATAAAAAGGATGATGTATAGCTAAAACCAGTAACAGAATCCTGAGTATTGCCTTTACAGTGTGGCATATATTGTCCTAAACCACATTAGCAGTTGATATTATGACTTGGACTGTGATCCCTTAGGCAATGCTTCCATAATGTGTTTGCTACAGATGTCCTCATTATATATATATATATAAATATAATATGATATTTTAAAGCACTATTATACTATTAACTAGTAACTACACTAGGAAAAACTCACTCGGCCAGCACCCCTCTGGGGTGGTCTAGTCAAGGGTACATCTCAATTCCCTTTATTTGGGGAATATAATTGTATCATAATCTATGGAAATTATATTTTTAACCTTGTACTGACTTGTTTGTACCTTAATGAATGAAAAATGAACATGAACAGTCTGTATTTAAAGAGAACTAGTCATTTACTATTGAGGTATTGATGAAAATCAAAAGACTCGTTTCTTTTTATTTGATTGATTTACAATAGCAAACCACCAAAAAAGTGCTTTAAAAAGAGTGCACTGGTGCATCATATGATGCATTGTAACTAATTACATTTATAAGCACCATTTATAAACCCACTGCTTAGATAAGGGATGTAGTCAGGGTAATATTTTATAATATACTAATAAATGTGCTGCATTTACTGCTTAAAATTACCAGCTTTTGGCTTAATAAGGCGCTATAAGTGTAAAATCATCACCTAAGAAACTAAAATGTTATGCAATCGATGCTAACTATGGTACACAAATGAAAATGCTCTGGATTTATTCTTCATCTGCAAAGTTTGTCTATGAAGAAAGACTTTGTCTAATTAGTTCATACTCGATTTAAACAGGAGCAGTGCATTTCTGATTTCTTTCACTGATGCTTTATCTTTGTTTTACCAACTACCTCCAGTGACCCTCACCACTGCTGACCTCAACAAACAAAACACTACTTAGTGGTTTATAAAGCAAATGATATTATACTGGTATTAAATTTCTATAACATATTAGTTGATGTCATTTTTAGAACATATGAGTGGCGTATCTATTTCTTTCCTTTCCCCTATTGCTCATGGCTACGTTTTGATAGTTAAGGGGAAAATGTGTAATTTCTTTAAAGTAATGTATGGGTAACATGTCATCATGACTGCAAATGCAAACAAAATATTCAAATGAGCATTATTATCTATTGACTGCACTATACTATTGAGGTTATTCTCCTTTGGTTACAATGCAGAGTCCAAAAGCAATGTTCAGAGAGCTCAACAATCAGTCAGCCAATCAGGTCACATGTGGCAGCAGAAAGAAAATGTCCATTTTCATTGGGCTGATGTCCATTTGGCTGATGAGGCAGGCGTTCTTCATATAATCAGACGGTCACTCCCTCCCAGTCCCTCTTCTGACTGTCTGCCTGATAGGGCAGAGGGCAGTGGCCATAATTATGGTCCAGGGTCAAAGGTGAAAGTGGAGCAAGGTCAAGACTACAGCGCTGAGCATTAGTATACTGGATGTCTTTTCAAATGGAGATATATGGGAGTGCCTGATGACTAAAGACTAGCCAGAATATCGAGTGAATATGATAATGAATTGTACCAGTGAGCTGAAACTGGTGATAAGTAAATGTGTGATTATGTTTCAATGAAAAACAAGATAGGTTTCCAGAAAAATGTATCGCAAACCTTTAAGGGCCGCAACCAAACTCAGATTGGCTTGCTGATTCAGGTTAGCTGCATGATCAAACGTGAGGTTTTAACATGCAAATCCACTCCAAACAATAGGAATAGGCAACGCTCAAAGCAAAGCAGATTTCCGAGACGGATTTAATCAAACGAATCGCTCTGCCTTTTTGGGTCCATATCTGAAAGCCATCATGGAATCACGGTTAAAAGGTGAGCAGATTGAGATGATTTGCTCCATGTGTCTTGTATCAAGGCTAGCGCAACAGAAACAGGCACCGTGAAGAAGATATCCTGTTGCTGTTTCAGAAAACCGCTCTCTTGAGTTGTTCTTTGTTTATTCAGCTGTGTCTTAACTGCGAGATCACCGTGATTATCATCATTAGCATCACTTACCTTCAGGTTTCTTTCCAAACGCAGAACCATGTGCCTTTCTAGAACACCGTGTGCTCCTTAGTTCAGATACCCAGACCAGGTCATCCCAGCTCAACATGGCCTTTGGACCATTCTTTGGTCGCTGCTTTCTTTTCCCTGATATGCATGCAATCGTCAAGATCGTGGCGTTATTGCCAATATGTTAATCAACTTCTCCCATCTGCATTGCAGTTGAACTGTGAGATTGAAGCAGGGTTCATGGAGGTTGGCTGCTCTTCCTGATACTCTTTTTACATCATTCAGAGGGAGCAAATTAGATTTACCAAGACATGCAACATTTATAGAGTGTAAAAGTTCACACCGGGAGGCCCCAGTATCTGCATAGCGGTCAGCATATCCAGCAGATACATTATGTTAATGTATTTGCTCTTTATGTCAGAGTGCACAAAGCAGCAGAAACGCGGCGCAGACGACCTCCATCCTTTCATTTCCTGTCAGTTTCCATGCAGCATCACTCTTATTACCTTGCCAATCCAAAACCAATCTGGGCTTTCATTCCTTGTGGGAGGAACACCTCCAATTGCCACCTTACTACCTTAAATGAAAGCTGACACAGTTGATTACAGTGTTTTTGCTATCCACTGAGCACCGTCGTCAGGATGAGGTGTGTGGGGGAGCCGCAATGACAACACAGCGGTACGCCGCCATCTCTCAGGCTGAGAGAGAGAGAGCAAGAGAGAGAGAAATGGAGAGAGGGAGAGGAAGGGAGATAGGCTTGTGATGACACAATTTGCAATGTACCATCGTCTGAACACGCCCCCTAGCCTTTGCTGGTGGTGCTGTCCGGGAGGGGCAAAGAGCCGCTCTCCCATACCAGCTCACAACCTGAGCATGTTTTCAGTGCGCACAGAAGAACGAATCATACATACAGACTGCGGGCCTCTGACATATTAAGGATCCACTTCTTGGTTAGGAACTTTGTTCTTTGCTATTCTCGCTATTGTTTGGTAGTTTGTGGAATGGTTTGGTAGTTTCGCTGTAGGTTTAATAATAAACTGCTAAGATTAACCATGAAAAATAGCCTAAAGGCCACTGTTACAACCACTACTGTATTTTTCTTTTCTAAAAACGAATGTAATCACAACATTAAAAGCTCCTATTCATGTTTCATAAGAGATTGGTATGTATATGGACAGCGGCAGCACAAACTTTTACATTTTACCTGTTAAAGGGAAATCCGTCTCCCTCCCGTTTCTACCTTTATATATAAAAAGGACTGCAAACACAACAAGGCACCTGTGAGTGAATTCTCAGTGAGGGTTGGTTGATGGGGTTAAATGCTGTAATGTAACATGTTTCCAGACATCACAGGAACTTGTTTTCAGAAAGTGTAAGCATTATATTTTTACAGCTAGCAGGCAGTAGAGTGCTATCACTTGTTCCTGCTTGTTAGTCTTGTGTATGTTTTTTGTGTTTTCGCTTGTTTTTTTTATTAAAAAATGTTTTTTGGTAAAGCTTGCGTTTGGGTCCGCCCTTCTGTCCCTCCTGCCTTCGTCGCCTCCTCTGCTCCATGCACCCCCCAATCCTGACAAGTGCTAACATTCCTGTTATTGGGTGCTGAAAGGTAATGAGGCTGAGTAAAGACGTTCATGTGATTGGTGTTATAACTGTTAGGAAGTTTTGTAATTGGAGTTTAAAAACATTTTAAAAAATGTTGAAATACTTTGTTGTTTTTATGTTGGGAAAACAAACGAGTGCATTGATTAAGTATTTACATACTGTGCTTTAGCACAGAAGCTCTTTCGGAGTGTGTTTATTTAGGACTTGCTTAGGAACACCCACTATTGTCTGATGAACCTCTACACAGTGTAAATTCTCTGGATTAACAGCATTTGATAAAAATGATTCTACCATGTGCTGCTATAGAATCTTCTGAAGCATTTTTGTTGTATTTAAACTCCACAAGATTTGTATATTATCATGTATGATTTTCTGTATAAAGACAAGGGTTAAATTCTTGAAATGGCCAACAGAAAATCTAATCAGATCTAATCAGGATTTTTACCTGCTAGGTATCTAGATTGATAGAGTCAGCGAGGGCTCCCATTGTTTAGGACTTCAGGAGCTGAACTGTCAGATTGCCCACTAACATGATTCAGAACTGACAAGAGAATCAACAGCCCAGGTTTGGGTTTATAGTAGGAGTTCTTTTTGAAGCCTTGGACGTGTTACTGATTCCGAGGAGGAGTGGTAGTGCACCTCAGTTAGGTGTTTGAAATGGACAGCCGTGGCAAATGTAAGCCAGCATTCTTCTCTGAAGGAGTCATTGCTTCATACAAAGTGATATTAATGTATATATGTCACAAGCTTCAAAGGTCCAGGATTAGCCTGAAACGTTCATGTAAATGGCAGTTATCTCTGAATTACCATCCTACTGGAATCCTATAGGAATACCAGCAGAAATTGGAGTTACTATAGAAGTTTTTTCTTTCTTGGTTTGGATCAGTTTTTCCTACATGTCCTGCTTTAAGGTTAATCAAGTACAGTTCATATCGTTTCAGGACTGCCATTGGCTATCTTTATTTATTTAAAGAAGGTCTCTGACTGAACGTTATCAAAATAAATAAAAAAATTAACACAGATGACTTACACAAAAGGTGTAGTGGTTAGCACTGTCGCCTCACAGCAAGACGATTTGGCTTTGATTCCTGGTCCAGGCTGTTCTGTGAGCATGTTCTCCCCGTGCTTGAGTGGGTTTCCTCCGGGTACTCTGGTTTCCTCCCACAGTCCAAACACATGAATGTTAGGTTAATCGGTCACTCTAAATTGCCCATAGGTGTAAGTGTGTGTGTGAGTGAATGTTGGCCATGCGATGGACTGGCGAGCTGTCCATGGTGTACCCCGCCTTCGCCCGTGACGCTGGGATTGGCTCCAGCCCCCCCTTTGACCCCAACTAGCGGGATAAAGCAGCAGATAATGGATAATATTATATAATACAATATAATAAAAGCCATTGGGCAGTTTTGTCAATAAACATATGAGAAACATGACCTACTATAGAACAATTTAATGAGTTCTTTCATTCAAAGGTATTTGTAAGTGATGACGTTTTATAGTGATATATTTCAGCCACTGTCTAATAGCTTTTCAAAGTAGGTATGCTTTGAAATCAACAGGCATTCATTTCTTTTCTAAGAATGAGGAAACATAGAAACGACTGTCTGTGGATATCAACAGTATGATACAGATTTTAGGTTTAGGTTAAAACCACTGAAGTATATACCTTTTAGTAACAAACCCAACTGCAAAAACACTGGAGCAGTAGATAAACAACAAATAACAATCTGCAGACTTGAATCACAGAGAAGTAGCAAAAAAGTCAACCTTTAAACAGTTTGTGTCCCACCTCTCCTAAGGATTATGCTGTGCTGTTACAAGGAACAGGTGTAATAACACAGTTAACAGTTAATAGAGTAAAACATTAGGTCTTCTATGTTTCCAGTTGAATACAGGTCAAACTAATTTACAGTCCCAACACACTCACACACACAAACATGGACCCATATCTTCTATATGTGTTTTTTGACCCTCTTCTGTTTCATCTTACATTCATCACACATTAATAATTTAGGACACCTAATAATGTGTGCCCACTTCTTCAGTTCCTGGCACATGGTCTGGTGAGGGAGTTTAGAAGCAGGTGACCTGGGGTTTAATTAGCAGGAGCAGTGGAGATATGTGTGACAGGATCTCGCGCTAACTAATAGCAGCATGGCTTCAGAGTTTCGTCACCTACCCTAGAGTGCTCCTGCAACAGGTAGAGCCCAGAGAAAGAAAGAGAGAGAGAGAGAGGAGGAGAAAGAGAGAGAGAGGAAGGTATAGAGTTGGCTGAGCTCCACTGCCTTAGTGTGTGAGTCAGCAGTAATCCCATCTGGCCTTGTGCCATAATGCAGGACTGCAGACCCAATGACTTTTAGTAGATGCCAAGATCCACTGAAGCCTATCAAGCCAGCACATCCATTACTCACTCTTTACAGCATCACACCTCTCCTCAAATCCCTCACACAGCCCATACCACCTCTACACTCTTAAAAATAGCAGGGCCAAAACAGAGGTTCTTTGGAGTGATGCCACCAGCAGCTGTTTTGTTTTTCAGTAGAACGTATCAGTAAATGATTCTTTAAAGAAGATTTTTTTTGTAAATGAGTTGAAGTGCTTAGAGAACGTTTACACGGCTTCTGTTGGACTTAAAAGGTGTACACTATCCAGGAGCCCCGATTTATTTGATTATTTTATAATTGATTATTGATCAGTGATAATTACTACCTGCTAGCTAGGCTTTTCCTATCCCACAGTCCTTTTGAGCTGTGAGGGTGGTCTCAGCTTTGTGTTAGATACATGTATTGTCTAAAGTCTTTTTCACGTTAAGCAGCCCACAACTGTCAGGATTTTGTCCTCGGCATTCTACTTGGCTTTCTGTGCAGCCTTCTGTATGTATGTCCTTGCAGCGGGTTTGTAAAGTTCATTAAAGTAAGTCTTTACAAGTCCAAGAGTCCTCCCTCACCTTTTAGCGAGATATCTTTGCAAGTTTACTGAAGTATTTGGTGCACGTGGGTTTGTTTTGGTTTGAGTCCCATTTTGAAAAAACGCCCACCCCGACAAGTCATGCTAAAGCACTTGATTATTTCGTGTGTCACTCGAGTGGCCTTTCATGTCAAAGTAGGTGTTTCTTGGCTGCACTATGTGACACAGTTCACTAGACTCTTTAACAGCAGGCAGAGGTTTAGCTTGTGAGAAGGTGAAGAATAGCAAGTGCTTCTTCCAAACAGTGTCATCCACATCTAATGTGTGACCTAAGCTCCCAGCCTTTACCTTTAAATGCATGCCACTGGAAGAAAGCTGGTCAGGAAAGAATTGAAAGAATCCAGAACTTCACTTACTTTCATTTCCAACTGTCTTCAGTCCCATAATGAAGGCACATCTGTCCTCTTCTAGAGAAACTGGACTGTCTGTCATTTGATCCACATATAGCTTTAAATTCAACATTTAAAAAATTCCTATTATTATTATTAATAGGAATAGAGTAACTAAAATTAGGACTTCTTGCTAACAACTTCTTGCTTATTTTTGTTCTATTAATGTCTAAGATGTTTAAGTGAGGGGAAAAGAGCAACTGGTTATGTTGCAAAGGGCAATTTACACATAGAGACAGGATGAGGAGAAAAATAAAGGGATGTTGTTGTGGTGTTAATGTTATACTGTTTCTATAATATCTTTATTACTTTATTTTATTATTTTTATCTTATTTCCATGTGCGCAGGCAGTTGTCAAAGCATTTCACTGCTAGTTGTAACGTGTATGACTGGGTATGTGACAAATAAACTTTGATTTGATTTCATTTCAGCCTAATAAATGCAACTGTGGTTAACACATTGTACTGCAGGACTTTCTCTCTAAACCCAATTTTAGATGCTCTTGTGGACCAGTGGTTCAGCTGCAGTGTAAGGTTTTGGTCTGGGACAGACTGAGTGGCCACACTCCCATGTATCAGTCCACTGTCTTCCTCCCTGCTCGCTCTCAGTGCCCTCACAGGGGACTCCCTTTGCCTTATCACTTAAAACATCGGGAGCTTTTTTTTTTTTCTTTTTGTCTTTTACAAGCTGTGCCACACAAACCCAGTGCAGGCTCGGTCCATGAATTCCAAAGCAGTGCTGTGGAAAGGAGGCCTGTTGCAGTTATTACATAATTATTATTTTAAACTCTGATTAATCTTTGTGCACGTGTGGTATTTATGATTGTTAGCCCATGAAACATGCAAAGGAGTTGCCACAGAAGGAAAAAAAAAACGCTAGTCTGGAAGAGTTTCTATTTACTTGACTCTAAATCAGTCAATAGCCATTCCTCTAGGCTGCTAACATACTTCACCTTACTCAACTGAGCTGTATTGCAGTTGAGACAATCATAACTATTGTGAATAACAGAGAATTGTTTGCAGAAATCAAACCCTGAGATACACACCCAGAAGCCAGAGAAAGCAAGGCTGGTTATGCTTTCCCGGACTGCCCTGTTTACGGATGGCTGTGGCATCAGCGGGGGAAGCATGCGATCTCCCAACAATACGGTTAACGCTTATTTATGTAAGTCCTTACTTCCTGATGCGAATCTACATATAGCGATTTAAGTCAAGCAGCCAGTTCACGGCAGCAGTATTGTTCCAAAGAAATTTAACATTCCTTGCACAGCGTGAGCAGCAGCAGAGCATTATAGCGCTCTGTGTGGAGCACCGATGTGTCTGGAGAGTTTTGAATGTACTTGATTATTCGAATGGCAAGGGTGCAATTTTCCTTTCTCCAAAAAGCGTATTTATGCCCCACTTTCTCAACTTTGTTGTACAATTAGTCTGGGTACTTTTCAGGAAGTGAGCCAACATTTTCTCCTCACAGCAGGCAGAGTAGCATGATGCTCAAAGTAATCGAGCGTAATTAATGTAAACACACCTACAGTCGCGGTGCGGCACAGGGAGGGGTAGCAACGGTTTTGCAATGCATGCTGAATCTAGTTGTCACTTTCTGTCATACCATGGACTCATCGTACACTTTCTCACCATGCACATGCGTGGACAGTACTGAGAACATACTGAGTAATCAGTACAGTATGAGCTTTCGCCCCCACACCAACCGTGGTCTCCTCTCAGATCTTCATGTGACTCATGTATATATATATATATATATATAGTTTAGGATCACTTTAGAATTTAATTTCATGCAATTTTCATGCAGTTTTCATGCAATTCACAAACAATATTGTCCATTTCGCAATAAATTTAAGTGTATCAGATGATTTTTAAAGAATAATGTTTGTATTAAAACCTATTTTTTGTATAGAGGCTTATTTTGCATATAGTCCTATTATCAGCAATTCTCAGTCCTCTGTCTAAATCTCCTGGTACGGCCGCCAATCCAAGTTAAGGATGTTATTGGACTAATTGGTTGTTATGACACTCTTGCTCAATTGTGATGCACAGCTGAAAAACATTCTACTAATAAGTGAGTATAAAAGGGAGAACAACATTCTAGGTTAGTTTAGTATCTGAAGCATCAGCAGTTGATGGCTTGCTGACCGACTCAAAATGACCAGAAAAAACAACTTTCTTTAGAGACCCGTCAGTCCATTGTTGTGTTAAGGAAGGAAGGCTACTCCATTGAAAACCAGAAAATTTCACTGTGATCCCAAACTTTTGAGTGGTAGTGTTTATTTATATATATATATATATATATATATATATATATATATATATATTATTCTCATCAAATCACACGTGCAGAACTTGATGTAGTAACTATTTTCCATCTGCCTTTGATATCTAGATATTGTTTTATGTCATTGAATAGATCACTATCCTACTCAGTTCACTTCATCTGCTGTGGGATGAACATTATCTGAACATCTACAGATAACTATACACAAGGCCAGTAACAGCTCCTTATAAAACAACAGTGATGCCGCTCCAAAACTATATACTGAATGGATTCTGAAGTCTGTGAGCGCGGCCGAGGGGTTTGAACGAAATGCGTTTGGAGTGACGTAGGTGTAAGTGACCCCATTTAAAAACGTTGTCACATATTCAGTCTGGATGAAATTGCTTCTCTGTGCGTGGCTGTGATAAAACCATGACATTTCCGCCATAATTATCTCCATATTACTGCTGAATGTTTGCTAAAAGGATTATTTTCCTCCCCTAAGCCGCCCTGAGCTGCAGCTCTCCCTCTCTCCTTCTCTCTCTCGGCTTGTCATTTCCAGTGTGTTGACGCTGAGTTTGACATTGTGGCGCGCGCCTCGTTTGCCCTGCATGCAAATGCGTCCTCCTGCCTGTCTCCCCGTCCCGAAACCCAGAACCCCGCACCCCATCCAGGTCATTTAAAATGTTAATGCTTCATTTCCTGACAGTGAAGACCGGTCCATGTTCTACATTTAATTGTGGAGGGTGAGGTCCAGGGTGCAGAGCTATACAGCTGACTGACTCCCAGCCCTCACCTTCCCCCTCCACAAGTCCTAATTAGAAAAGGGGGGGTTGGGGTGGTGGGGAACGGGCTCTTACTGCCACTGAATACTTTATCAGTTACATTTATAGCCAAGGACAATAGCAATAAAAGTGATGCTATGAAGGACTTGTTCCGCTGTTATTAATTGAGCTGGTGCACGCCTTAGTCCAAACGAGAGAAAATTAGGCCCCCCCCCCACCTACCCTTCGTAACCTCTTTAAGCGCTGTTGCATCCACTTGCTCAGTAGGTAGAACACCTGCATGCTTATTATCGTTCATTAGCCTCGGAGCCCCTCCTGTGAGCACTTCCCTGAAAACTAACCACGCACCTGCACCGCTTCCCTCTCCTGCTCATTTCCCACAGGCTAAATAGGATGCTATGAGTCCTCGTGCTAATCGTAATCATGCACAAATAGCGAGATAGCGGCGAGTCAATACGCCAGAGGACAGAATAACATTTAGCCTAATGAGAACCGTTAGTCTCGAGCAGTTTCTTGTAAAGTGGAATCTGGCGAAGTGGATGCAAGGTGAGAGAGCAGGCTGTGGTCCCTTTCCCCCCCCCCCAGGTTTAATCAGCTACGTGCGGAGACTTTTCTTGCATCACGGCTGCATTGACATGTTTCTCATTTGTCTCTCTGAGGTCATGCGAGATGCTCAAATTCAACTGCGGGTTTTGCACCGACATGAGCTTCGCCGCGCGAGGCCTCTCCTCCACCGCAGTGATTAAGAACAGATACGGCGTCTGCGCCGAGTGCGCCGCGGCCCTCAGGAATCTGGCTCAAGAAGAGCCTCGGCCAACATCAACAGGGGGATCTAGAGCGTTAGCTGCAACTGTACAAGTAAGTCTGCATCTTATCCCCCGTGATCCCAAAAACCAAGCCGAGCAGCTCCTTGATTAGCCCACAACATCTCATCCAACTGACTTGATTGCAGCCTTCACTCCGGAGTGTAGAGGCTGCAGCAAGGGCTGCAGGAAGGAGCTGCATGCTGGAGGGGCGATGCATTTAGCCTGCATTTAACCAAACAACATGCACACTATATTAATTACAGTCTACTGGGCTGACTTAAAAAGCTCAAGGAGTATGGCTTCAGACCCAAGGTAGGAAATGTATTTCATGCATACGGCCGATCTCACCAATTATGTTACCAGAGGTGTCAAGTAATGAAGTACAAATACTTTGTTATCTTACTGAAGTAGAAATTTTGGTTATTTATACCAAATTATAGTAATTATTTTTCAGCTGACTTTTTACTTCTACTCCTTACGTTTACACTCCATTATCAGTACTTTCTACTCCTTACATATTAAACTAGCCTCGTTACTCCTATTTCATTTCAGCTTGTTTTCATTCATGTACATTTACGTTCCAGTAAAGGTCACTGATAACATTCCTTTGAAGTTTGACTTTTTGCACCATTACAATACTTATAGACAACTAGTCATCATGTCTTCTGCTCCATGAAACACATGTTAATCCTAAGTAGTACACAGATGCTTCTTTAATATATTTACATTGTACTAAACTACATTCATTTTCAATGGGTGTATATGCGGCTGAAACAGGAAGCCTAGTGCATCCCAAATGTATCAACATTAATATTTTAATATAACATTATAGTCATTATGGCGTTTAGAAGAATGGGGTTTTTGGGGAGGTGGGCTAGTGCACTATAGGCCCCTGTTGTGGGGCCTAAGCTTTTGTCCTTAATGGCTTTTTTTCCCTTACATTACTTTTACTTTTATACTTTAAGTAGTTTTGAAAGCAGTACTTTTACACTCTTACTGGAGTAAAAAGCTTGAGTTGATACTTCAACTTCTACAGAAGTATTTTTAAACCCTGGTATCAGAGTCGCCAGCTACACTCTAAACACTCCTCATCCTCTGTACTAACCCAAACCAGAACTAGCTCAGTCTCTTTTCTCTTTCTGAGGTAATAACCGCCCACCTATCCCGCCGAATACTGTAAAGGGGCCCCCCCGTTACCTGGCACCAACCAGTTCTCCTCTCCATTGGTGCCATTTGCTCCATTCTTGACTGCATCACTGTATGATCCACCTGATGTAGCACCTGATGTAGCACCTGTACAGCTTCTAAAGCTTGTACCTTCAGACTCAGCTTTAGTTTATAAACTGTAAATGCTGTTCGAACCAGAGGAGGATGGGTCTCCCCTTATGAGTCTGGTTCCTCCCAATGTTTCTTCCTCCAGTTGAGGGAGTTTTTCCTTGCCACCGTTGCCTCTGGCTCGCTCACAAGGGATAAAGTGTTGTGATTTCATGTTTTTCATGCTTTTAAAATTCCTGTAAAGCTGCTTTGTGACAACATCGTCGTAAAAAGTGCTATACAAATAAACTTGACTTGACTAGTATCTATACTTCTACCTGAGTAATAAATGTGAATATTTTTGACACCTTTAAATGTTACAAATATGTAATATACATATATTATGCCTCTTTGTGCTTTAAGGCCTTACACGGTGGTTAGTGTATGTGATTGTGAACATTTATGTACAGTTACAAAGGCTTATGTCAAGTGCTATAAAGCAGTGCCATCCACAATCCGCCCCACCTGCTTTAGTTATTTAACTTCTTTAGAAGATCCTGATTGGCTAAATCAGAACTGTTAATGTGAGGTAAGGGGGCAGGCCAGTGTGTTCTCTGCAGGTTAGAAAGAAACACTTCAGGAAAGCAGATCTCCAGGAGGATAGTTACTTCAATAGATGCTGGAAACTCTTTTTCTTTTGTTTTTTTTTTTAAGAGTGCCTCCCTGTTTAAGAGGCACTTCTTTGCGTCATGAGAAATTGTTTGTTGTGCCTGAAACAAGCAACTTCCAACAACAGCAGGGAATGCAGTAGCCATCATCATAGTAAACACTGCCAAATTAGATATATGACTGTTATAGACATTTATTCAGATTCTTGATGTTAGTTATTGGACTTGGTAGCCCTTATTAGGTGGGGTCGCCACCCTGCCTTCCTACACTCCTGGTCCACAGCATGAGCACAGTGGTTTAAACTACTCCGTTGCAACAAAACAACTTTACCAGTCAGCGCAGCAAAAGGCGAGTCAGTGGTCGGACTGCAAATGTTACATCCTTTGGATGTTTGTAGATGTAGGTCAAGCACCAGAGAGCAGGTACAGACAGAGGTAAAGAGCAGAAAGCAAGCTAACGCAACGCACATTTTCTTCAGCCCAAAGTTCAACAAGCCCTCTGTGTAGCATTTCTCTTTCATCAGATGTTATTTTTTTAACAGCAACATTCGAATCCCTCGAATTTAAGCGCAGCCCATGTGCATCTGGCTGCTCACTGTATGAGCTTCAGATGCAAAAGCCCCTCCCAAGGCTGTCGTAGACCATTCAAACACAACAGAGGAAATACTGTAAAATCCATTGTGGGGCTCACATCTGTACATAATCCCTCTCTTTTTATTGCTTCTTATAATAGAGCAGTGTGGCTGGAGTGTTTCAGTGCTTGGCTCAGTGACTGCTCTGTGGTGGGAAAAGAGTGTCTCCGAGACTTTTTCCTCTTTCCTCTTTTCTTTTTTTTTCATGTGAAGTGATATTTTTGCCATCATGTATATATCTCCTGCTTTAAAGTCTCGTCTCCTCTTGCCAAGATATCATAACAGTTGGTTGGCCATGCAAGCTAAACATCCTTCATCCTGCTAATGTTACTAATTGAGACCATGTCTGTGTAGGTTTCAGAGCGAGTGGGCACACCTTATGGAAATGATTAAGGATGAAATATTCTTCATATATTGCTGCATATGTTAGGTAGGCCGCAGATGTAGGTCACCGCTGCTTGATGGCTTCTGATTGCATAAGGCCTGAGTGTGGTAGAGAAATATGGTCACATGTCAATAAAATATTTGTATAGTATTTAAAAGGGAATTCCACGTCTTTATAATCATTTATTAAACTTATAAATAATTTATTTTTGGAGATGTAAACAAAGCCAGTTAGACCTAGAAAGTGATTGAAGTAATTGAAGACAATTGTAATATTTTTTTTACAGAATAAAACAGAATCCTTGGTATAGTCTCGATCCAGGTATTGGGAGCACCGAGACCCCCAAGCCCAACAGGCAGGCAGGATGGAGGTGGAGAAGAAAGAGGGCAATATAGACACATGATTTTTCACATGAGTCATTTTAAAGCCAGAATTAGGCCAGCAACTGGTCTTAAGTAATAAATGAATGAATGAATGATGTAACATTACAGGCTTCCTGTCAACATCCGCTAAAGCTTCCATATTTGGAATTCATTATGATTGCGTTGATGGTAATTAGAGGCAATGATCTCAACAATGCACGTATAGTCTTTTTATTTATGTTGAAAATGTTTTTATATATTTTAGTCAGGTGCAATTTTGCCATACAACATCCTGCAAGTATGCCTGCACCATGAATGGATTTTTAAAAAACAATATAGTAAAACAATGTCTTTTTTCAGCATATCTGTAATCATTTAATGTAATATATTTCTTTGATGTAGCTTTAGAGGCATACAGTTCCTTGGACGTCTGGTTCCTATTACCACCACTGTGAACATTCAGAGCATTTCACACCAAATCACTCTCAATTACTTTCTTAATAATGTAGTTATGTGGAATTCCTCTTTGAGTCCATCAAATGATAACCTGAGGGCTGGGAAGTTAGAGAGTAAGTCCTTTCAATAGATACTAGTAACAGATAAGCTGCACGGAGACCAGTGTATCATCATCATCTGAATCACATGCTTGAATAATCCTCTATTCTTCCTTATTTTACACACCAGTGATCGGAGCCAAAGGCCAAGCGATGCGATTGGCTGACTAAGCGATCAGGTGACCTCATGATGAGCCATCGCTGTGCATGGCTTTGCCACCTTACGGGGTCCGTATGAGCCTTCCTGTCTGTGTATGTCACAATGACGTGTGTGTGTGAGCTATCACAGTGGTCAGTGTGTCCTTATGTCAAGATGATGCATTCTTTATCTCCTTCCCATCAGTCCTTCCACAGTGTACATGCTCATTCTGTCTAAGTCATTCAAATATCAAACCAATGAGCTCAGCTCTGGGAAGAAGGACACAATACTATGACCATTAATGAGCTTTTTGGGACCGATGGCACATTCTGAGTCAGCCGCTGTGTCTTTGTCCTCTCAAGTATGCACTTATAGGAAAGATGTAGGTGCAGGATAAGGCTGGCATGAATAATTTGAAAACTTGAGTATCAATTTTATCACCCTTAGACCAAACAAGCTATTATTAATATATGACAAATGTTAAAAATAGCCAACTTACTCAAGTACATCTTACATTTATGCCATAAATGTTTTATTAAAATGAAAACATATCTGTTCTGTCAGACAGACACATAAAATGCTTCAAAGTATTATTGTTTTTAAAGGTTGTTGTTCAGAATGAGTATTAAAAGTCTGGAAAAAAGCTGTCAGGGCCAGCCCTAGCTCAAGGGGATGCAAGAAGGAGCAATGACTTGCTAATTATTGCATCAATTAGTGTTTACGGGGGTCATTTCATTTTCTTGTGTTTTTTTTTACCATCTATAATGTTTGAAAGTTCAAGTGGTTTTTTCTTACATGGTCATTTCCAACCTCTCTTTATTCCTCAGAAATAAACAGGCTGTCCAACTGAACCTTTGGAACTGGCATATGTAAATGAGCTTTGTGCTGATTGGCTGTATTGTGCCTTACTTAAAAAGCAGTGTGAGCTGAAACACTCCTTATAACTGAAATGTGCTAATATCTGTGACATTACAAAAAAACAAACAATGGGCTGTTTTTGCAGTTTTCTATATTCACTGCATGAATGGCAGAGCTTTTTAAAACTTTAACTGTGCCTGCATGCTATATAAAACCCACACCATAGAAAAACAAATGTTCTTTTTGGAATATCAATATAATTTGTAGACATTGGTCAAAATGTTCAGTCCATAAATGGTCATAACAGCCCACTTTGAATTATAATTATGTTTATTAATAAAACACTGACGTCTATGCAGCCTACAGCAGTTTAGCTCCACTGCTTCACATTGAACTTGAGTGGCTCAGCCTGGACTGTGTTTTTTTAATGAGGCACAATATGGGACAGTCAGTCAGAGCAGCTGTCATTTACACGTACCTCTCTTAAAGTCAGTGTAACAAAAGCTGCCTGTGTAACTCTAAGGGACAGAGAGAAGCTGTAAAGCGGCTCTGTAAAAACGAACTTTTGGCACATAAAGCCACAGAAGTGTCATGAGAGTGCCTCAGGGAAAAAATAAAATTTAAGATATATGTAGGACATGAGCCTTTTAAATACAAAAGCAAGAGAAAATAGGGTTTCCAGTACATAACAATAAAAACACAACAATAAATGTGTTGATATATTTTATTCATGAAAGTTACGTAGACACAGCACTGGTCCTGACCTCCCTGGGGCCCTAAGCAAAATTGTACAAAGGGGGTTTCCTACCTAACCCGTTAGCCATGTGAACTGCTTGCAGTTGCCACACAGTCACGCTTGACGTCCCACTGCTCCCACCACAATCCTCCCTGTTTTAAAACAGTTTGCTTCATCTGTGGATCAAAGAATAAATGTAACTAGAACTATATTGTTATTTGTCTTTTGTTTTCTGCCAGATCTTCACTGCATAGCTCATGCTGTAGTTTTCGAAATATCAACATCGTTCCAACTCCAGATTGTCTGCTCTGATTGTGTGATTCAGTCTTGTATAGAGTTTCTTGATTGGATGCACGACTTCTGGAAAACAGCAGATTTTTTAAGAAAGGGTAATGCTGCAGACCGGAGATCTAAAGGAGGAGGGAACTCTGTCAATCATTTTTTGCATTAACCAATTAAATAACTGCTCATGGCCGCCAATCACCGTTTGCATTGGCAAATCGCAGTTTAGACTGAGCTGTTCATCACTCTTTGCATCAGCCAATCTAGAGTTTGTTAAATTAATTTAGCAGTTAATGTTCCCACACACAGATTTGTTAGTGTACACAGATTTGGGCCACATCTTGAAGTATGTTTAAAACAGTTAGCTGAAGATCCATATCAGCACTGAACTGAACTAAATCCTCCATTACCCTTTACAAACCAAACTGGAGGCGATCATTTGGCACATGGCTCTCAAAACCATTCACTAATTATTTTAAATCGTTTGCAGTGGTTCTTAAAACACTGCCATAAGTAACACAGCACTGATTTAAGAATGAGCGTCAACAACTTATAGCTTTTCGCTAGCTGTACAGCTAGCAGTCCTTCAGAGCACAGCCGCTGAAGGCCAAGGCAGTAGTAGCAGAGCCAGAAAGACCGGAGCTGAGAGTATGAGGCATGCTTTCAGAAAATGTGTGTAAACAATCGAGAAAAACTGTAATATTTATATCATTATTACATTGAATGACTGTTTTATATTGGTTATTCACACTGATCTGAAATAAGAAATGAGGCGACTGTAACACTTTAAACAGTGTAGTGACTCTCTCTTCAAAGTTCTCTGCCGGAGCAGCCTGTAACACCTTTTTTGTTTTCCTTAAAGCCATTGGCTAATGCACAAAATGATAGACATGTACTTCACTCATTTGATTGGCCAATGAAGTACTTTACGCGTTTGATTGGCCAATGCATATTCTGATTGACAATTTATTATTGTTATATGATTGGCTGATGCAAAAAATGATTGACATTGTCTCTGCCCATTTGCTACACCCATTGGTTCTCCAGGCTGCAGTTACACATATTTGGATTTTTCTGGATTTTTTCTAAACAGAATGAAAAGGATGGAAAAGAGTCCCATCCATTTTTTGGCACACCCAAACATCATGGTTTTATTTAACCTACAGCAACAACACTGCATGTGTTCACTCAGAGTGGATTCCCAAAAACACTGACTCGCACTCTCCTACTTGTCGTTTATTCATCCCTTGTTTCTCGCACTCCTAAAGCTGTGCAACCATCCTCCGTTTCTTTTCTAGTTTATTGTTATTATTAATCAAACTGACCCCCTCCAGATTTCATTTTTAAATATAAAATACTGTTTATACTATGGTTTGACTGAATACTTATGTAACGTCCTTACACGACTCGCAGGCAGAGGAGTTAGATCCACTAGCAGACTTTAATTACAAATATAACGATATAAACAGGATAAACACTAGGACACAGCTACATACAATCACGGACACAGAGGGGAGAGCGAGGGGAGACTTTATACACAGATATGAGACACTCTAGACAAGAGACACCTGATAAACATACAACAAGGCACAGATGGAGGGTGGATACACAGAGCACGTGGGGAAGCATAAACATAGAGCACATGGCACTGAGAGATGGGCAGACAGAACACACACCTTACAACTTAATGCTTATTATTTACTAAGAGACCTGCATCCATATAGACACAAGTCATCTGTTTTTTTATTCCATCAAATCGCATTGAATCACATTGTGTTGGATTAAATCGGGTTGTATTGCACTGCATCACAATAGGGGTGAATCATAACCAATCACCAATAGTAGTTGCTTTATATGTAACTTTAATAAATTGGAGCGCTGGCAATGTATTAAGATGTGTATCACATTAGCCTCAGTGGTTGAGAAAAGTGAATTCCATGCATTTTTTACCCAGTTAGAGTGGCCATAGTTAATACATCTAACTGTTCCCATTTAAGCTTCACAACAAGACAATGTACTTATTCTAATAGATACTAGCGATGTGCATCACTGTCACTGAGGCAGATGCAACATAGCAATTTATACATTATTGATACACATGAAGCTACTAATGTGATACGATACACCCCTATTGCAATTCAGTGCAATGCAAAGTATATGTTGCCTTTAACAGTTAAATTTTATTTCCTTATAATGAGCCATATCTTAAATGAACTAAAACTAAAAAACTAAAAATGTATTTCTCTATGAGTACACCTCTCATTTATCTCTTTTATATTTCATTTTTACCTTTTGACATCTTTAATCTCAAGAAACATGGTTTCTCTGTAGATACAGCACTGTGTAAAGGTTTAAGGCACTTGGGGACATTATATCTAAAAAGCTAGGTTTAAGAGAGCTTCTATTTGCTCAGCAAAACACTTTATTTAAAAATATATATATATATTGATCCCAGAGGAAAATTCAAGATCTCCACATTTAACCCACCCGTGCAGTGAAACACTCACATACACACACTAGTGAACAGACACTAGGGGGCAGTGAGCACACTTGCCCGGAATGGGGAGCAGTCAGGAGTTAGGTGCCTTGCTCAAAGGCACTTCAGTCATGGGATCGAACCAGCAACCTTCTGATCACTAGGCTGGTTCCATAACCTCCAGCACACAACTGCCCCATAATTGTATTAATACAATAAGTAGTGGTTCACACAATGACTTGAGCATCCAGGAGAAATGTGGCGCACAATATATTATCTAATACTTTCAAAATAAGATATTTATGTTTATTTATATCTGTTCTAATGATAGCCGGTGTTCTCACTGGTGAACATACACTTAAAGGCTAAACAATCCGCTTAGGTGCCTAAGACATAGTAGTGTATAGAGATTTTGACTCCTGTTGCTGTTATTTTTTATATATTTCTCTCTCTAGTACTGCAAATCTTGTTTTATTTGTTATTTTCTTACTTCTTGCCTTTTGAAAAACACACACATGCCCTCCTCTCTCTCTAAACATAAAACCTATAAGACTCTCTCTATAACACTAAGGTTGGATATCTTTACCAGGCCATAGGGTTGGTTGTTGTCTTAAAAAAAAGTAGAGCTGTTTAACACGGGTCTAAAAAAGTTGCAATATTCTGCTCACCAGCTTTCTTGCTCGGGGTACCAGCTACTCGAAACTAAATCTGAGGGGGAACGAGAGTCAGACACCGCCATGCTGAAACTATGTCGCCTGTGTACGTCTTTAGAGCAGCATGCACCTTCTCATATTATTACCTGGAAACGTCTCCAGCTCAAGGCATCATCAGAAGTCTTGATGAGAATTGATCACTGACAGCAGTGAAGATAAAGGAGTCCGCTTAAGAAACAGTTTAGAGAGGAGGACTGTAAATAAAAATGAATTAGTCACATATATTAAAGGCATCCGGCCTTTACTAATAATTATAAGTAAATAATTCAGATTTTACTGAGGTGTTAGAAACAATGCATCTCAAGTGCACAATTAATTTGTGAACCTCAATTCCAGTGCACCAATCTGAAATGGCGAATCCCTCGTAGACCTGGTACTTAGAGGTTGTTAAAGGGCAATACCATAAATTTTTCATAATTTCTGCATAATTCAATAAATAGGATGTACAATTTATTCCAAGTGGTTTGATGTGAAACACATCGTTCTATCAGAATTGCTCAGAGTGGTGGTGAGAAGAACCAGGAGTCTGAAAAATGTATTAGTTCTAAACATTAATTCATTAAATGATTATGAATACACTGCCAGAGATGCAGATTTACAACAGCTTTAAGGTACAGTTCAGCCTAAAACACACACCTGTTTTACCATCATTACCTTAATTACCTTATCATTATCTTAAATCTCAGAAAACATGCTTTCGTTGTAGATACAGTGCTGTAAAAAAGTTGGACATTATATTTAAAAGGCTATTTTAAGCAAGCTTTTATTTGCTCATCAAACGCTTTATATTAAAATATTTAAGTAGTAAGTAATACAGTGAGTAGTGGTTCATACAATGTCTGGGGCGTCCAGTAGAAATCTGGAACTAAACTTTGTGCTTCAAACTGGCGCACAAGATATTGTCTACCTCTTTCAGAATAAGATTTTTTTGCTACTTTATATTGTTATTATGCTTCTTTCCATCTGTTGTATGGATATATGTCAGTCTCACTGTTATAAATACACTTATTGTTAAGATAAAGGGATTCACCACGATGATCTACATTTCTCTGCAATGCACCATTTCTCATCTCATCACTCTGAATAACCTTGTTTACATCTCAGCCATTGAATTATGCAGCAATTTTGACAAATCGGTGGAAGTCCCCTTCCACAGTACACAATGACAGAGTAAACAGAGCAAAAAGCCTTCTGCATTAGCGATTCTGTGGACAGTGTCTCACTGTTTGCCGAGGGGAAACAGACGTAGGTTTGGAGGAGTCCTCAGTGAAGGTGGAGGTGATTCATGGCCTGGAGTCTCACAGTAACAGATGTGATTTTCTGCCCAGGTGCACCAGATCTGTCTCCGCCAAAGCCCCTCTTTTTCCCCCCGTCATCCATAACTCAGGCCTCCGCCGGTGATACATTGCTTGTTAGCATTAGCTAGCTGCCTGATTAATTACGTTGCCGGACGGCGCTATCTGTACCTGCCTGTGTGTGAGTATTGTCTGTGCTTTCCAGGCCCCGCTCTCCTCCTCTCTACTAGACTGCTCCTGTCCTTACCAGCCGGTTTTCTGTTATGGCGTGCTGTATCCTCCGTCTGTGTTGTGGGATAGAAATGTCTGGAGCCCGTAGCTCTGAAATGGTGCGCTTGCTGGACAATTACGCCCTGTAGCGCAGCAGCACTCGCGATAACTGGAGGTCAGTTTTAAATGGCTGATCCCTGAGATGTTTGAAAAGAAAGTAATGGGCCCGTCTTTGCTCGGAAGATGGTATTATGCTTTGAAAAAAAGGCACGTTACTCACTTTTTCCATTTATTTTGCAGGTGGATACTCCTCTATCTTTGATACACCATCTAAGCAAGCGTCTCTTTCAAGCCGCCTCATTACAGGCCTTTGATGTGTACCCGGGAGAGTCAAAGGCTAACAGAACTGCATTCAAAAAACAGGATGTCTCCGTGTACAGCCTAGGTGAACATAAAAGCAAGTATCTCTTCAGCAACACTCCTGCAGCTGAAATGAATGGCACCAACCAGAAAAGAAGCTGAGATGAGGTTTTTTGAACAGTCCAAGGCCGGGGCATGTTAATCTCAGCCCCTAGCAGTTAGTCCGCTACTCTGATAGCCGCCTCTCAGCGCTCCCTTTGATCTGAGTCAAACTGACTTTTCCTAAAGACTCAAAATTCTCTCAAATCTGTCTGCCTTAAGAATGCAATAGAAGCCTGGGTGGGGATCACACACGCCTCCTTCCCATCCACTGGCCTGGAGGAGCGCTCCTCGTAGCAGTGGAGAGTCTGAGGGGAGAGCGAGGGAAAGAGTGAGAGTAAGTAAGGCAGGGGGGAAAAGAACGTACACCCACAGAGTCTTTAGTGGTTAATACACTACATAAAATAAAGGTAGCAGAAAGGTTTCTTGGAGTAGTGCCAGTGAAGAACCACTTTTGGTGAAGAGCCTGTTCCGGACTGCAGGAAGGTCAGTCTAGAACCCGCTGTCTCTGATTGCTGTTGTAACACGTGCAGAGGGTTTCTTGGTGTTGTCATGCTGAAATAAACATGGCTGTCCCTGAAAAAGACGGCATCTAAAAGGCAGCGTATGTTGCTTCAAACTGTATTTAGTATTAATGGTAGAGGTACGAGTTGTCCACCAATACACTTACACCACTTTATGCAGAAACAATATGGATGGTCCTTTTCTTCTTTGGCCAGGAAAACATTGATGTTCATTGTTTTCATAAATATTCTGACTACCATGAACAACTACATTCCAGTTTAGATGAGCTTTTCTGGACATTGTAGACATACAGCATTCACAGTGCATAGTACAGTCCAAGGTTATAATAGTTTTGGATTTTTAATTATAGTTTAGTTTTATTTCATTGTGACTCTAATTCTGTTAGTTTTAATTAGTTTTTAGAGTGGGCTTGTTAGTTGTTATTAGTTATTGTTATTTTTTAATGCTTAGTTTTAGATTAGTTTTCATTAGTTCTAGTATTAGTTTTAGTTTTTTTATACTTTGTGCTATTTTTCAGGTGCAGGAAACTCAACAAAAGATACCATTTAAAAAAATGTATGATCTCCTTCAGTTTGTAATTTGTAAATGCATAATACAGTTCCAGTCAGTTATCGTTTTTGTCTTTTAATTGCCGTTTTTATTTATTTTAGTTAACGAAAATCTTTTCTCAATTTCAGTTTTCATTATTTCGTTCATTTTCGTTAACGATAATAACCCTGGTACAGTCTAAACTGGCAGCTATTTCCGAGTCCATGTAATAATGTAACACATGTAATACATCACTGAAGCACCAGATTTTAATGCTGTGCTGTCTGAGGGGTCAAAAATCAGAAGCATTTATTTGTGGTTTTCCTTTATAAACAGAAATTCCTCTGGATTCCTGGAATATTTAGACTTTAAATGCTGTAGAGGGTAAATACCTAAAGGTCTTGCAACCCCTGGCTAAGGAACAATATTTTTAAGCTGATTTAAGATTTTTAAGATTTTTTTAATGTGAGATTTTTGGCCAAGCAACTTATAAAGGACTAGGTTTTTTTCTGTATGCTTCTTTTATATCTAGGCATATGTTTTTAGGCATTAAACAATGTTTCTAGTGGTAAATCTCATCTTTTTTGGAAAGTGTTGCAGCCATATATTTCAGAAACAGCGTCTATTCATGAATTTACAAAAACAAAAAGTTTTTGGGGTTAGGTTTGTATATGTATTTATTAAAATGATCTAAACCTAATTTTACATGGACATTGTCCAAACCGCTTTGTCCTTTAAACAGCTCTTTGTTACTGTACCTTAAAAACATAGATAGATATATCAAAGAATCATAGAGATATGTTTTTTATAATTTTGAAAGAAGTCTACGGTGAACACATATCATAATGTGAACATGAATGGGCAGAGCTAAACTGCTGTAAGCTAAATAGGCATGCGTTGATTTTATAGGATCGGAATCCAAAACAGGCCATTTTTGCAGTTTAGTGATGATATATTTTGAAACATTAGCAGAAACCTTAATATATTGTACTATTTTATTTTTAAAAGGTGTAAAAAATCCAGTTTTCCATTATTTGAGCCCCTAATAAGTGCACATACGTTAACTACTTCACACATCCAACTACATTATACACAACAAACACAACACATTAAAATCACATAGCATTACATTAAACATAGCATTACATAAAAGCTAGCTACAGGAGGGCCTGAGGGGCCAGAGGCCTGCTCCACTTAGAAGCCAGACCTACAGATTTCTGATCATTAAAAAGTCAAAGCCTCTGGCATTCTGATAAAGCCCCACTCAGGTCATCACCAAAGGGCAGATGCTGTCTACACCTAGTGCCATTAAAGGGTAGGTTAACCTTCCCTCGCTGTGGTGTGCTGGCAGCTTCTGTAGTAACTAACATTAGACAGTTAAATGTAAAGTTAGCAATGGCATGTTTAATATTCAGCATTTGTTCACTCTGATGATGTAATGGGTGGGTAATTACTTAATATATTAAGCTATAATGAAGTTGGCTAGTTGGTTGTTATCTTCCTCACTATTGAGAGGTCTCTGTGAGTATAATATTAATAATGTGTGTATAATACTAAACATATTGTGTTATATTAAACATCCAACAAAGCTTGAATTAAAAATATATAGGACAAAATAAAAAATATATTAAATGTGGCTTAAACAACACTAGTCAAACCTCCTAGCCTGCTCCGTAACTCATACACAGCTAAAATCATTATCCAGCTGTTATGTCAGGCCAATGGCACCAAAAAGCCACATACAAACAGATGTGCAGATGGACAAACAAAACAGACAAACACTGTTGTTGTATGAATAGGTGACAGGTACATACAGGCAGTTTAGCGTTTGCTTATTCTGAGTAGCTTTACTTTCACACGTTTTTCTGCCTCTGCAACGGTTTAGTGTGGAAGAGACACAATTAAGGTTCCCTAAGGATTTAATGTTTGCTAGATGTCCAACTCAACCTGTAACCAGCTGCCCCATGAAATTAAACACTCACCATGCCTCTTATTCACATTCCCCAATGGCTGTCCTGTAAAATCCCCTGATGATTGAGCAGTCTAACAGATTTGTGGAGGAAAGTGTGCTTGAGCCTGTTAGATCTGAAATAAGCTGAAAACAAGGCGTATCCAAATAAATGCTTTTAGTTGCAACCTCTGCGTGTTGCACACTGTGTGCAGTATGCACAGCTTCAATGGGGAGCATATAAAGAGCATTTTAACCGATTCTATGACAGTCTGGTATGGAAGCCTGAATCGCTTTAAAGGGAAAGCACAGAGGAGAGTTGTGGTTGCAGCACAGAGGATTATTGAGGCTTCCCTTCTCCACATAGAATCTCTAAACACTGGTAGAGTCTGTCCATGAGCACTAAACATTGTGGGGGGATTAGAATCACCCTAGGAGACTACCATTAAGTAAGAAAAGAGCTTTTTTCATCCTAGGGCTGTGCACATTTTCAATGCTTCCACTTGATTTATTGTTGATTTAGTGGTAGAATGTTGTTATTTGCATGTTCCACCTTTTATTATGTTCCTGAGTAAGCAATGTATGTTTTTTTAATACTTACAAATGGCAATAAAGCAGAACGTTACACTATATAATGTATATATGTTCTGTATGTAAATGTTCATGTTCCATTCTAACCTTGGCAATCACCCGTAAAATAACCTTGGCCTATTTACGTTCCTCCAAACCTGCTACAGTATGGAGTGATTGTTCTCACTCTGTCTCTCGTTCTGTCCTGTTTTAAGGTGAAGACCTCTCATTACCTGTGGAAAATTGTATAGCACATGAGAGAATCCAGAGAATTTTGATTTCACACAGACCTATCAACTCGCCGCCTCAAACCATGCTGACACACCTACACACCACATGCTACGTACATAGGAGCCATAAGGATATGGTGGAGCCACATTATCATGTAGCACTGATGACCTTCCCAGCAGACGGTCAGAATTATATGGTCTGCCACTGGTATGCTGTTTATTCCATCTATGTGCAGCATATAGTTGTCTCTCCACGGCTGGACACCTGTTGTCTGCGGAGGCCGCTTAGCTGTCTCCTGACGTCTTGTGGCTCTCTTGGGCCTGTTTAGCATATCACATCGCGCCGACGGAGAGGAATAAAGCACACATAAAAGACTGCACCTGACTCTCGGCACTTAAGAGCCGGACGCTCTCAGACCTGGTCATTAACAAGTTGCCGATGCTCCGGGATAGCTAACATGAGCAGAGGGGGGAAAATGGCATTGAATTACACAGCCATCTGCGAGCGTGGCACCATTACATCAGCTCTGGGCACAGACCTGTTGTACCGCAAGAGCGTTCTCTGGCAGAGAGGAGAGGCAGCTCATCACCGAGCTTGGCATTAGCCTCGTGCTTTTGGTTGAGATGGGTTTTTGGAGCATGTGCTGGTCTCTGCACTCAGCAGTGCTGTACTGTACTGTATGTCCCTGTTATTCTGCCATATTGGGAAAAAAGCTGTGCCTGAGGGTTAAGAGAAATATCTGCTTCTCTTATATTGAGTTACTTCTGCAGAAAATGAGTTAATAACTCAGAGGAAATAGGTGGTCTGGGCAATGTACAGTATAATGCACCCTGTATGAGTGAACGGTAACACTTTACTTGAACCCTGCTGTATAACACTGACATAACCACGCTATTAACATGTAAGGGAGGATGCTGAATGCTGTCATATATATAAAAAACAGCATTATGTTATAATTATTGCTAGCTTTCATGACAGATAACATAATGTTTGATGTCATGACAACTTACTTTTCAGTGTACTCTTGTTATGACATCTGTTTCCACAGATAATGGTGATGAGAACCTAACTATTAATATACTGGACATGATCTGTCAAGACAACTCATGAAAACATACATCTCTGAATTTTTATCAATAAAAGGCCAATTATAATGAAATAAATAGTACATTTTAGAGTAGAATTGCTTAAATTGTGTTTCCATTGTTATAGTGATATGAGCATCCAAGATAAACAAAGTTAAGAACGGTGAAGCCAGAATGAATTAAATTAGTTTCACAAGACTGTAACATTAGAAGTCAACCCTGAGCTGGGCTTGAAGCCTGCTCTCTCACAAGTATCTTAACATTTAGGCTAAATAGTTACAAAACCCACATGTGCACAGCTCAGAAATCACTCTATCCTAAACTACTAGGCTGTAAAACATTGTAAACGGGTTAACTATTCCCTGCCTGAAATGCCTAGTTGGAATTTCAAACCCTATTCTTTGTTACAAGGTGACATCATCTTGTAACACAATCCTCAATACCTGGTTACCAGCCAGCTTGACACAGAGTTTGTTCCAAGTTTTGTAGCTATGTTGGGAAGATGCTGGGACTGATATCCACAATAGAAATAGCTACAATGGTGTTTACAGCTACTCAGGAGAGAAGGCTCTATGTGCGGACTGTAAGACAGAGCGGAACGTGTAGGGGTGGAACTTTTGGCTCCCACTTTTAACCGCTCTGCTGATTGACCAGTAAGAACTGAGTGGGCGAGCTGAAGGCTTAACGACACAGGAGCTCTAACAGAGTGTTTCAGGCAATACAGATGTATGTATTGGGAAGACTGCAGCATGTTTTGAGATATATCGTGTTAGGTGAGATTATATATATATAATATATATAATCTATAATAATATATATATATATATCTCACCTAACACGATCTGGGTTCGATTCCTGGTTCGATTTTATTTGATGTCTATATCAAATAAGAGCTCTAGTTTAACATGTGTAGTGTGCAAGAAACACACTATAACACACTTATAATATACCATCCCTTTGAACACCATTCTATATAGCAATGATGGTTACACTATCACGGTTTGGGAAAACACAGCACTGATAAGAGAAGACACTCACAGGCCGGTTGCTAGTGAGATATATTGGTTGATAATGTTCTTGGAGGAAAGTGCTCCTGTCCTCGAGCTGTGTTTCAGAGTTTGGGAAGGGGGATCCCTCCTGAGACTGCAGAGGAACAGATTGTGGAATTACTATTAGGCTACAGGAGTACTGGACCTCCAGGCTTCTGGCAAGGGAAGAGTCGCTTGAGCATATGTCGCCAGCATGATTCATTCATTTAAATTTATGGTGTGGAAATGGGCCAGGTAGCGCGCTGTGGTGGCTGTCAACAGCACCTCCTCTCTCACACACATCACACACACACTCACAGCACCATCACACCATATGTCCCAAACAACGCAGCAACTGATGAGCCTGGAGAAATGCACCAGGTCAGATCTGTTACCTTACCCACACATACACACACACATGCACACACAAATGGGAAACTGGGTGTGGAAATTAATTAGGCAGGTGTGAACACCTACAAGCTCTCACGCAGTGCCTGGGACACATGCTGACACAGGTCTCTCAGATGTATTCCTTCATTCACTGGTTCTTATATTATTCAGGAACACATTCATACATGGTGTATACAAAGGTGTCAACAGCTAGAGACCATAAGCCTTAATATTCATGGCCTATATTAACTATATAACCATATCAAATCACTGAAACTCATAGAGTACAACAATTTATCTAGTTAAGAGTGAAGCATTAATTAGGTAGGATAACTGTTCTTCATTTTGCTGTGCTATGCTTTTTATTGTAATGTTTTCAGGGTTTACTGCTTCTCCCATAAAAACTACATAGATTCATATCTAACTGCCACAAATGATGCCATAAAGGACATCTTATACACATATTAGCTTATACAAGCACATATAGCAACCACCTGGGATACCATATCAATGGCTAATATCAAGTATCACCTCAGTAGCAACCTGAAATACCATAGCAATGGGCCAGCGACACATTAGCAACCACCTGGGATACTATAGCAAGAGCCTAGAAACCCCTAAGCAACCACTCAAACACTTTAAACAGCTAAATAATCTCTCAATAACTTTAATGCACATATAAACACAGGGCAAGTCCGTCAGAGAGGGATTTATCAATGTCTGATCAGTGCGTTCTAAATTCTGGTAAACGATACTCTGATGTCTCAGCCCATTTCTCATATGAGGCGATATCTGTCTTTTCTTGTCTTTGCTTGTAGTCTCAGCCACAGACCACACGTAGACCGAGAATCTGATATCTTTAACGAGGTAACCCGGCCACACCATCAGGATTGCGCCACTTTTTTAGCATTCTAATTGGCTGTCCGCACTTACGCGCACACGCAGTTTGTGCATCATTTGGTGCTGGTCCAATGTGAATCAAAGTTTTGTTGTTACAGCTAATTGTAGCCCAGCGAATGTAAATTTCACATACATCTGTATTTCTTTGCTCCCACCCCACCATCCACACTCTGGTCACGTGTTAATGACGTCTCAGATCGTCTCCGTGTGTCTTGCAACTGGTTGTCCTCTTCTGCTTTTCCTGTTATATGCTTGATTGTTTTTTTCTCATAATGTGTTTAAAATAAAAGCTTCAGTTTGGCTATTTGTTTGTAGTTAAAATTATATATATATATATATATATATATATATATATATATATATATATATATATATATATACAGTGGTATAAAGAAAGGATTGGCCTGGAATCAAGAGGGAGATATGTCTTCCTGTTCTTCTTGACAGAAATCAAATGTTATTTGTACATGAGCTGTTCCTACAGTGGCTCCTCCTACCCATCTGGACAAATAAACTGTAGTATTCACTCTTCCACTCCAGTAAACAACTTCTCCTTCTGCTGACTCCAGCGCTTCTCATACCTTCTCAAACTGTCGAGTCCTACCTGCATATCAGATTGTGGCATAACTTCAGAGGGGAACTGTGAGGTCCGCTTATCTTTTAGTTTCTAAAGCAGCGGATGGTAAACATCAGTCCTTTTTCTATAACTTCTTTTGCCCGCGTTATTTCAAGGTTTTCATCTGCAAAGTCTATCCAGAAGCACCTTCGTCTCTTTCCTAATTCTGTTCCCTTCCTTTCAACCCTCAACCAACCCAAACCCCTCATTATCTTTCTTTCCAAGTCCTTCCCCTTTCAACCCAACTTCTTCTCTCTTCATCCTAACCCCTCCCTCATCCCAAATCCTCTCTCTCCTAACTCCTTCTACTTTCATCCCAAGTTCTCCCCCTTTATTCCAGGCCAATCCTTTCTTTATACCACCCTTCCTTACTTTATCCCAACCCATCACTTTTTATCCCAAACCATTTCTTGTTTATCCTGTCCTCTGGTCTTTTAGTACAAAGCAGAAGCTGCCCTGAACTTCTTGCCACCTTTGTTTCCCCCTAAAGTTTCGTATTCATTCTTCAAATCTCTCAACGTTTGCTTTACAATGCAGGTATTAAATAATTATGGACGTATTGTAGAAAGACCATGTCTGAAACTTCCCAGCTTCACTTGCAGTACATTCTCAAGTTGCCGCCACTTGGTTTTGTTCAAGTCGTGGTAATCATGGTAGACCAAGAAACGTGCTGGTTTAGCCTCTTTGTTAATCTATGGCTCGCAAATGCATTTTAACGGCACCTCTGTATGTGAACTTTCCAATTAATTTAGTTCTTCTGTGGTTTTGTGCTTTGTTGGCTCCTCCCATCTGATCAAGACTTCAGTCACATCACTTTTGATCAGTATGTTTTCCAAGCACGCTCTCTTTTTCTCCTCCAGCCTGATGTGTGACAGTGTTTGGAGTACGAGTGTGTGGGATTAGAGTAAGAGCGTTATTGGTCCCCTGCTGCTCCCTGTGTGAGGAGTTCATAGATTGTTCTCTGCTGATTCACCTCCCTGCTACTTCAAAGTCACCCTCAGACGCATCCCTGGACTCGCAATCACACAGTTAGCCAAGCAGAAGTGTTCTTTGGTTACAACTAGCACAATACAAATCATACACCACAAAGCTTACAGATGCTGATTTCTTTACAGTTGGGGTGATGGTAACCAGGGGTCATGATATCTACAATTTAAATATGGAATTGTGTTTAACTATGGAAAGTGAAAAGTGAACCTACACGTGTCTTCTTGTTGTTTATATGCAGTGTTGATGATGACATTATATCAATAAAACAGAAAACAAATGCTCTTTGAGGCATATATATGCACCAGACATCTAGTTTTTGCCAATCTTGGTGTGAACAATTCCAAAACAGTTTTTTTCTGGAATAGAGAATTTCACATGGAGCCACTGTAAATGACTGTTTACATCAACAACAATTTATTTCTGCAGAAATTATCCAATGAACTGTAATCAGACTTTAGTCTCATATAAACTATTGTGCTACTGCACAAATACAGTGGTGTGCTGCTTCTTAACACTTACCAGATGACATGTTTGGTGGATTTTCTACAAGAAAATAACTCCACAGATCCTGTAGAGGGAACAAACTTCATTCGGCAAAACAGGTCATTTTGAAATGTTAGGCCAAAGACAGCAACAAGACCTCCTGGATGCACAATCTTTCACTTAGTAGAGGCTCTGGGCTCCTGAGGGCACAACCATGTACACCATGTACAAATTACTTGTTCTAAATGTAGTTACATAACTAATATTCCTCTTTTATTATATATATATATATATGAAATATTTTTTGATATCGCTGAAAGAAGCAGTATTACTGAGCTTGAAGAAAAAGAACACAGTACTGTATGGCGAGCAGGCACCGCTGTGAGTCGCCCTGTAAAGCCTGAAATAATTATTTGAAAGTCAGAGGTTCCAGGGCGGATTTGGTGGGAGTTGCAGGATCACGTTATACGTCTTTACATATTAATGTCACACACCGGCTCAGAGAAAATGTCTGACTTAATATTTAGGTCTTAAAATGCAGAATCAATATTAAATTCATGAAGATAAGATGACAATAGCAGACAGTTTACACACATCATCAGAAGACACATCCTTCACCAAGTTCTGCTTGAATACTCTTTCAGTGCTTAAAGTCATCACATTCATCCACTTGTGAGAGCTCTGAAACTCAGCCAACAATAAGAAATCCCTCAAATCTACATAGTGTTGCTTTAAGATCAGCATGTACAGTATATCTATTCTGTACTTTCAGGGGATGTTTGGTTGATGGAGGATGATCTTTTCTGACCATTTCTGTTTATTTTCTGTTATTATTATTTATAAAAAAAATATTACTTATATTAATTGTATATTATTTATAGTTATATGATTAGTTTGTAAGCGTAACACAATTAGAAAACCAGAATTTTATGTTGTATTATTTTTTTTACAATATATTAAATTTAGCAAAGAATCAGTGTTTGTGCATTTTTGCACAATTGTGCAAAAGTGTGTTCTTTGTTCTTTGAGAACGTATTGACTTGTTTTCACTTAGAAAATTAGACATTCATGTTATTTGGCATTTGGTCAAAGCACACAAACTTGTACATGCTAGTGTACTAGTTTCCAAAAATAGCAATTTTTAGACGAAAGGCCAAAAAAAGGTCTTTATTTTTAATGTAAGTGGAACCAGAAAATTTTCCAAGCCATTTTGTAGCATTTCTATTGGTTGATTCATTGTAAAAATGTTAATCAATGTAAATGCATACAAACAATGTAAAACTGAGAATACATGTTTTTCATTTGACAGTGACGTTAAAAATATATTCTATTACATATTCACATTTACATATATATATATATATATATATATATATATATATATATATATATATATATATATATATATATATATATATATAGTGACTTTAACTGCAGTCTGGAGTCTGCACTACTACTGATGTATTTCTTCTTTCTCCCAACAATGCAGGGTATTCTTATTGCTAACAAAGGCGATTGTGGGAGCATTTGATTTCATCAGGCTGTCGCTCAGGTATGTCTTGGCCCACTGGCTTTCGCTTGGGCATGTTTCCAGAAATAAGTCATGTGAGAGCATTATTTAATCCTGCCTCTGCTGTTTGGTCTAGGTCTAAGCGCAACACTTCAACACAAGCCCATTATTCTTCTAGAACTTAATGGACCTCAACTTTTGACTTTGGAAAGCCAATGAAATGAACGGCTGCACATTAACTAAAGAGGCTGTTGTGGAGGGACGTTATTGATTTCTTTTTTTACATAGTACATTTATTTAGATTAAACAGAACAGTATGTAATTCTATCGTTCTGTTTTCATCGTGGCCGAGGAGAATTGCTTCACTTAATTCCATAAGCATCTCATCCACCATAAGTACATTTCATTTCAGCTCAGCCTCTAGATGGGAGGCGATGTTTTTGTCTGTGCTCAGCCAGAGCATTATACACCGGCGTCATGTTGAGTCTACTGCTCTAGTGGTTCAGTGAGCAGGCCCAGGCCGAAGGACTCCTGCTGATCCCCAATCAGCCTCAGTGAGTCAGGCCTGCCAGCCGTCCTCTGAGGATTACATCACCCTGAGTACAGCCTGACCCGTCAACAGTCCTTTAGCCCAGCAGGGTTGTACTGAGTGAGGGAAAGAGAGAGAGACTCAGGGAGAGATGCTTCTGTTGGCTTTATATGTGGGTGTGTACTCTATCCGTGTACTAAGGCTTGCGGACAACTGCTCATTCGACCCCCTTTTGCTGCCACTACTCTTCTAAAAAGGCTTTGCACTACATGTTGGAACATTTGCTGTGAGCTTTTGATTGGATCCAGCCACAAGAACAGGTACTGGTGTTGAATGATTAGTTCTGGATCATAAATGCAACACATACCACAGGTATTACTACTGCTTCATCTGTGTGGCAATGCTTTTTATTTCAGAGCTCATCTTACCAGGTTAGAGCATTTACACAGCCTGCATGGCATCGCATGACAGTACTCCCAGTAACCACTCTGCATTGCCAGAATATGCACTGAATCAAAAACTGGTGAATAAGCTATGAATATTCGAGGAAATAAAACAAAATAAGATAGAAATAAATATTATTTAACAGTGTTGTGCATCTTGATAGACCTGCAGGCCTGAAACAATCGCCCAATTGTTTGCAGAGGGTAAAGAAATGCAACATGCTTTTTATTAAACAAAGTAATGTTGCTGATTAGGCTACAACCTCATCTGGAAGAAGGATGTCAGTCTATCTTGTTTACACACGGCAAACTTCCAGAATAAAGGCCACCGCACTGATCCATAGTTCAAATGATGTATATGTGAATGGCCAGCATGTACGCACTGCAGCAGGAGGTGTGTGCAAACAAGACTTATACCCCACTGCAAGTTGTGATATACAGGGGGTCCATGTGTATATATATATATATATATATATATATACATATATACACATTTTACAAACAAGTTGTTAACTTTGCGCAAACATGCCCAGAACGTCATATCTTGGCAGTGGAACTCAGGGTTTTGGTGTTTATGTGTATATACAATGAACAAAAAAAACATTAATATGTTGTATTAATACAGCAAACTTGGTCAAATGTGAAATCCAATTATTTACACTGAAGGATTTAAAGCAACAGGCGGTGGTGTAGTGGTTAGCGCTGTTGCCTCACAGCAAGACGATCCGGGTTGAATTCCCGGTCCGGGCTGTTCTGTGTGGAGTGTGTATGTTCTCCCTGTGCTTGAGTGGGTTTCCTCCGGGTACTCCGGTTTCCTCCCACAGTCCAAACACATGCAGTCAGGTTAATCGGTCACTCTAAAATTGCCCATAGGTGTGAGTGTTGGCCATGCGATTGACTGACGAACTGTCCATGATGTACCCCGCATTAGCCCGATGACGCTGGGATTGGCTCCAGCCCCCCGTGACCCCGACTAGCGGGATAAAGCGGCAGATAATGGATGGATAGATGGATGGATTTAAAGCAACAATTTCACACCAACAACGCATGAGCAGCTGATCTTTAGGTAAAAACTATAGATCAAAGTGGCAAATTTAAAAAACTGCATTTAGAGTTTAAAACCTTTGTGCTTTTTTTTCTAAACTTGATTCAATTCACTATATTACTATTAGACTCTAGAAACTGTGCAGATATCAGTTTCCTGGATATGTCTTATTAAGAAAATAAACTTCTGCTTTTCTTCCAGCAGTAATCAAAAATAATGTCCCTGTGCCACAGAACTGAACACAAGCCGTACTTGACATTCATTTGACATTTTGTTAATCGTTTGTTCAAGGTGACTGATGTGTCTGACTTTGGTACACGCGTACAACTGTTAAAAGCAGTTATTCATGGATTACGCAGTTAGATACTCACTGACGCTTAACACTGATACGTGTGTGTGTGTGTGTGTGTGTGTGTGCAGCAGTGAGCTGGGAGAAAATGAGGGCGATCTGTCCTGCACAGCGAGTTCTGAACCCATGCGTTATCAGAAAATGAAGTCTAATCAGCCTGCGCTGCCTTAATTTCTCACTCTCTGTGAGGCCGTGTGCTACCCAGCCAGGGTCATCTCACCACAATTCATACCGGTTAGCTCCAGTTAGTTTCCCCAGACAACAAAGCACAAGCACACTGAGCAAAATGCTGCTTTGAATTAATGTGATTTAAATGTGTAAGATGGTTACATGAGAGTAAAATATGTTACAGTAACATAATAGCTTTAATTCTGTTGGCAAGGGCTGCGATGAAGTAACACATTTTATTCTCATGCAACCATCTACCGCATTCGACTGATGTAAATTCACTGGTTTATTCAGTTCACTGACGTTGGGAAACATGCCCTTAAAAAAGGGGTTATATATACAGCTGTGGTTGGATGTTTACATACACTCATCATGAACATGAATGTCAAGGCAATACTGGGCTTTCAGTGATCTCTTTGAACTGTTTGAACTGTTCTGAGTGTACAACATACATCTTGAATAGAAAGAAGAAACAATAATTTGGTATACAAGTTGTAATTTTTTTGGGTTTTCTGGAATCAACACATGGTCAAACCTATGCATACAGGGTCACAAATGTACATACAGCCACAGTTGTGCTGAACTTTACTATGCCAAGACCTCTCAACACCCTGTTAGCGATCATGACTGACTACAGCTGGTAGTGTCTCTGTGCCCACATACAAAAGGTTTGTTTGACAGCACTTATTGAACTGACCAACACACAGCACAATGGGAAAGTCCAAGGAGCACAGTGCAGATCTGGGAACAATGATCATAGAATGTCAAGTCAGGAATGTCTTTCAGAGCCATTTCTAAACAACTGCAAATTCCTGCAAACTACAGATTATCAATTAAAATAATTGTACATTCACTCAAGTTATTGGGAAGTGCACCAAAAAACAAAACAGCACCAAAAAGGTTCCACTATTGTTATAAGTCAAAGAACCTGTTGGTACTATACAGAGCCCATATTGAAAAACAACAACAACAACATTCGTTTGTTTGAATTTTGCTGGAGAAGGCTGACGATATCACTGCCTGTAAACCTCTAAACCCCGTTCAGTTTAGGGCAGTGCTGTTAAAATGTCACCAGCACAATACGTCTGCTTCATAAAGGGCCTTATAATTAGCTGATGAGTTAACCCTTAACCCTTTTATGACAAGGCGAAAACTCTCTGTTTCTGCCTCGTAGTCTTCTTTCCTCCTTTAATAATGTGATGTTAAGAGTTTCGTTCACTGTTGCTGTTCATATTTATAGAACATGCTCTGGCAAAGCCAAAAATGTTCTTTGTTGATTCGCAAAGTACCTTTTCTATACAAACAATCACATCCATATACTTTACATTCAGTCACATCCATACATTCAGTCACATCCATATACTTCACATTCAATCACATCCATACATTCAGTCAATCACATCCATATACTTCACATTCAGTCACATCCATATACTTCACATTCAAACACATCCATACATTCAGTCAGTCACATCCATATACTTCACATTCAGTCACATCCATATACTTCACATTTAAACACATCCATACATTCAGTCAGTCACATCCATATACTTCACATTCAGTCACATCCATATACTTCACACTCACCTTTTATTGTTGTTCTGATGAAACAAATTATTGAAAAGCGTTTAGCAAATGTGTGCATACATTAACTCAGGCACACTCAGCATATGCAGTGTCTTTATACAGTGATAGAAAACATTGTAGCACATAGAAAGCTCTGATTCCACATACTGAGTTATGACACACCTGAATATGCATACAGCCCTATATATTTGATACTGTATTAGTATTTGAGTCATGTAGTTATGACAGTGAGGCACTGAAGCATGGCCTTTGCTATGTACACTTCTAGCACAGAGGACAGAATTGTAGATAGTGGGGTGAGAAGTTCAGTTGAAGGCAGATTCCTCCAGATGCACCAGAAGGCCGTAATTCATTTACGCTGCCGTCAGTGAAATGAACTAAAATTTGTATGTCCTGTAGGAACGTGTGCCCACATATAAATTTCTCCGCTGTACGCTGCAGTTCACAGTGGGCTAAATTCATTACGCACATCGCCACCAAGCTTCAGTGACTGATTACAATAATTACAACAGTGATTGCTCTCTGCAAGAGCTCTCCTGCCTGTGCTCTTGTACACTGACCCCACAGTTACTGACCATCATACTGTGTGTTAAATGGCTCTCCTTTCTCCAACCATTTGTTGGAAACTTGTCATCATGCTCCACTCATGACATCTGCTAACATGATCTATAACCAGGAGAGTTTGTTTTATTAGTCAGCAGACTTTACATTTTCCTCTGTTCCAGTATGGGTTTTTTGGGTTCTGCTGTGATTAGAAGACATGTTTAGCAGAGCACAGAACACATTCAGCACAAAAATGATTGGTAAGGCTTTAACTTTCAAAGTTTTATAGCTTCATGTCCTAATAAGATTTGTAATATCAATTCAGGCTAATAAAGCATTGACATTTAGCACAAATATAAGAAAACAAACGACTGACTTCAGTCATCAGCAGTCTTTTATTGTTGCTTTAATTAAACATCAGTTTATGATGATAAAAAAAAGTGTTATCTTTATCAGAAGGTCAGAGAGACTGTAAACAACCATTAGAGAAGAAGCACGGACAGAAACACCAGGGTCTCTATAATGGAAGCATGGGCAAACTAAATGTCCCCCACTCTAATAAAGTGTTTTCTAGCAATGCCTTTAGTCTTACATATACACTGACCAGCCACTTCTTTAGATATGCTTGTTCAACTGATTTTTAAAACAAATATCTAATTAGCCAATCATATGACAGCACCTCAGTGCCTTTAGGCTTGCATGCAGACATGGTTGAGACAACCTGCTGAAGTTCAAACTGAGCGTCAGACTAGGTAGGAGGGGTGATTTAGTGACTGGGGAGGAAAGGTGATTTAAATAAGTTTAAACGTTGCATGGCTGGGCTACACAGGCTGGTCTAAATGTTTCAGAAACTGCTGACCTATTGTGGTTTCATGTGCAGCCATCTGTAGGGTTTACAGAGAACAGTCCATGAAGGAGAAAAGATTCAGTGAGCAGCAGCTTCTTGAGTGAAAATGCTTTGATGTCAGAGGTCAGAGGAGAATGGCCAGACTGGTTCTAGCTGATAAAAAGGCAACAGTAACTCGGTAGAAACCAAGTCTGCAGAACAGCATCTCTAAATTTACAACAAATTGAACTTGGAAGCAGATGGGCTACAGCAGCAGGAGACCACACCAGGTGCTACCTCTTTCAGCTAAGACGGGCAACTGAGGCTACAATTTGCACATATACACCAGAGCTGGACAACAGAAGATTGTAAAAATGTTTCTGGTTCAATAAGTCTCGATTTCTGCTGAGCCATTCATAGAGTCACCAGATCTTAATTTGATAAAGCTCCTTTGAGTTGTGATGGAAGGAGATTTGAAACATGGATGTGCAGCTGGCAAATCAGCAACCAGGAACTGTCTGAACCAACGTGTATTTCCAAAATAGTGACTTTAGAGGAGAGAACAAAAACTGTTTTTACTTGCAATGTAAACCAATGGATCTGCATTGTCAACACTATTTTGAAGCATTTTCATTGGTCCATTCATCATAACATTTTACACAATGTAATCTAAATGACAGCTGTCAAGTTTACATGATATAAAAAAAATTAAATCATTAAAAATTAATTAAAATTAAAATTATATATATATATATATATATATATATATATATATATATATAAATATATATATATATATATATATATATATATATAAATGAAAAACAAGTATATCTTCACAGGAGAGACCAAAAACATACTTTCAATGTAAGTCAATGGAACCAGAATTTTTTTCAAGCTGTTTTGGAGCACTTCTATTGGTCCATGTATCATGAAATTTTCTCTCAATGTAAACAAACAACTATTGCTGTGTTCAAATAATGAAGAAAATTCAAAATCGACGAAAATGGAGAGATTTAGAGATTATTAAATTATACACATTTAACCGCCCTTGAAGAACCATCTTTTTTGCATCTACACCACTAGGTGGCCAGTGAAAAGAGGCGGTTCTGATTTATTTGGAGAGAAGCTGGTTTGAGATCAACATGACAGCTGACTGAAGTGCTTGTTTATTGGTAAAACATGGGCAGAGATTTGGTGGTGCTCAGCGTGGATATTGAGCAGCAGCTTGCTACCTTCCTCAGCTGCAGTCATTCTAAACCTGTGACCCTGCAGGCAGACACCCACGCATGCTCTTGCATTTGAAGCCCAGACACAAACGCATGCAAGTGGTGACGCCGAGATTGCATTGTAAACCCTTTTTTTGTGGCCTTTAATCTTTGATATTTATTTCAGTATTGGTCTCATTGATTCCTCACTAGTGCATGATCAATAAGATATGGCATAAGTCTCGAGGCATTTACACAAGTAGCTCATGATTTATTCATACGCCGCTAATGAGAATTTCTCTATTCCTCTGTGTGTGTTGGCGTGTGTGTCTACATGAGCATGCGTGCGTGTGCCCTCAAACCACCATCGGAGAAGTTATTAATCTGAGTCTGACTTTAAAGCCCCAGAATTACATACTCGTGAACAAACGTGGTTGGAGCCAGCGAGCAGGAGATCAGAAAATGTTAAAATATTTAAGCATCATCAGAGCATCCGCCTGAGCTCACAGGCCTAGAACAGTTATCTAGTCCTCGGCTTGTTTCGGTTTGTAAGCGCTGAGCTTTTATTCTTTCACTGTGTCATGCAGTTTTAATTAGTATTGCTACTTTTACAAAACATGCCTAAAAAAGCTCAATCCTCATCATAAGCGTTGGAGGGAACAGTAACATGATGACTTCTTGAATTACAGTTTAAACTCTTGTAATCACATAACAGAAAAATGTTTTAGTAACATCAATTACATTGAGATATTATTAGGAGATTATTCATGACAATTATTCATGCCAGCCTTGGGCCACTTGCTGAAATGCTTTACAGGGTTGGCGAGCACTTGTTGAGGGATCTTGGATTCCCAGCTCCTTGACATTCTTTAGTCTTTGCTTGAGGACTGCCCTTGGCGACATGGCTTTTATACAGATGCAGGAGAGATGGAGGTGCATCATCTCACCCTCCAAACAATAGGTGCGTCCGAAATTGCCTACTTGTCTACTACTCAGTAGGCGTGATCAGTAGACGAGTGTGGCTAGTATGTACGAATACTCAGTAGGCATCGAGTAGTAGGCGAATGGTACCCGGATCACCTACTGAATCGGCAGCCATCCCATGATTCGCAGCCGTGGATGAATTCAAAGTGGAAGAAAAAAACGATGAAAAGCGGAACGTCGGCTGTGTGTACGCAGCTACGGCTAGTGAACTGCCGCTACAGAAGCTAGCGCTACTGCTGAGGTGAACAATGATTACATTCTTCCTGTTTCATCTTCTCTGAGCTACAGCTCAACACCGTCTGAGTACATATTCAGACAAAAACACAGATCAGTGTCACAAAAAGCATTTAAATCTAATTTAAAAGTTTTTAAATGAATAGCAGGACTTTTACGGTGGTGGTCTGACGTCTTGCGTCACAGGACGCTGGCAATATGGTGGACGTAGTACGTCCGAGCTTGTGTGGCCCCTAAAACTCACCTAATGAAATTACCTACTAGTCTGCCGCTCGAGCAGCACGTACAGGCTCTAATCTAGTACCTACTGACTAGTCAAGTCAATAGTCTGTCAAGTCACAGTTCACAACTCTTTGACACCTTTCTTGAATTCCAACACCCCAATGCTCTGGTTTTGACATTGTCATTGTTTGTCATGTTGTGAGTGACACAGAAGACACTTTGAAATCCAATTTAAGCGCCCAGACTGAGATGTATCTGCAAAATTCTGATTGGAATCTCATTTCAAATAACCTTAAAAAGGTTGTGGTTTGAGTAAATCAGATGTATCGAGTTTTTTCATTGTCCAGCAAACATCAACCTGGATACAGTCTGGATAGGCCAGAAAATCGGATTTGGACTGGCAGTCTGAACATGACCCCAGCCTGAGATGACCATTGCAAAACTTTGATTTTGTGCTCCTGTAACTATTGGTCAACTATGGTGTGGATGAAAGTGCAATTTTGGTTTCGGACTACAACACACATTTCCATCTGTAGTTCAAATGACCTTCTGTAAAGTTTAGAAACGGCATGTGGTCAATTGTCTTCTTTCATGGAAGTCTTCCAAAAGCTCCTAGTCAGCCACCTGACCATGGTTTAATTTTGACTGTGCAGTTATAAATCTGTGATCCTTGGTTTCCTCTTTGCTTATCATACCATCCTCCTAAATGTATATGTCAAAAACAAGAAATATCTTAGCACTAAGCCAAACTTATTTTGCTCATTCTAGATTAAATGTTTTCCCCTTAAATTTCTTCCACATGGGCAATGGAAAAGTACGGGTTAACTAGTACCTGACTAACCAGGGACCACCCAACCAATTATCCAATAGTTGATTTCATAGTTGAATGAGTCCTTTATTGTGTTAGTGGTAAATCTTAGAAGTAAGGCCTTCACTTGACCATTTTAAGAACTTTTTAGTTTCATCTATATATTTTGTTCCTGATTAAAATGTAACAGTGGTATAAGGGTGTTAGGCTTCCTGCTCATGACATTGTGTCCAGTCATTTTCTTCCTCATGCTGGCTCAGTTGAGGGAATAGAACTTGATATGGACTCCATATCCCAGAAGCCTTCTAAGAGTCACATGACACCTACATCATCTCCTTCAGCCTATCAGAACAGACCTCCTTGTTCTAACGAGCACATCTGAATTAAGTTTATCATCATTTAAGACTTTAGCTCAGTTGCATGGTGAAGTAGAGCCATCGTGTTTCACTGTGCATACTAGGCAACACTACAGTGCTTGCAGAGTTAATACACCAAGCATGATGACGCTATCAAATAAAAAATAACAGACCATTAAGGCTTCTCTGAAAACTGTCTTCTGTCTATTCAGCAACTTTTTCTACACCAGCTGCACTCTGACCTTCAGCATAGCCCTGAGCCCGTCACCTGGGCTGAGATTAAGGAGAGGTCTTCTGCTGAGAGACCAGGTATTTATAACATCTTAGCATAGCGAGCAGGAAAAATGAGTCCGAAATAGCTCATTTAGATTGTTGTCACAAAACCTCGGGTGGCGATGTGACCCTGGGCTTCGCTTAGCGGTAGCGGCCCACCATGCCCAGCCAGCTGTGAAATCAGAGGCAAGCTTTCTCTGGGGTGCTACAATATGACAGCTAGCCTGCTGCCTCTCCAGACAAGGCTAAATAATGCACAAGGTAACTAGTGTACACAGACGGCACAACCTAGACCGCTAACGGCTCGAGGAGGCGACGTGGGACATCATGGCACTTGCGTTTATTGCATTAGGCACGGGCACAGGTTGGGATTGGATTATCATTCTCTGGGGGAAGTGAGGCAGATGCAAATGGAACCTGGTGCAGTTCCTGCTGTGGGAAAAGCAGTGTTTCTAAAGCGCAGGCTATTACAGTTCTCCTCCCTTAACGGGCTACTGCTAAAACAGTACATTGATAGGTGCGGTTACATGCAGGAAACGTTAAATAGACCTTGTTAGGTTCAAATGGCAGCGGTGATGCACTTTATACCGCGGTGTCATTCATGTTGTTGTACAAATTATATTTAAAATGGACTACAGTCTCTCTCTCTATCTCTCTCTTTCTCTCTGTCTCTCTCACCCGCTCTCAACCACGGTGCTTAGGATTGTGTCCATCTCAGTAATTTGATAAGAGCCATTTCACACAGCTCAGGCTTCACACACTGCCTGCACTGGAACACCTCCGAGACCAGCTGAGTATTGATCCACAGTTATAAGTGGGTCAGACGGACTGACAGAGAGAAAGAGAGGGAGAAGGATAGAGGCAGACAGACAGACGGACAGACAGACAAAGTGTTGAGTCCTTGAGAACCGGTTTCAGTCTGAAGCAGTTTCTAACTTCATAACAAGTTCTAAATATGATTTATCCCATACAAATGTATAATTCTCCTAGTGAATATCTGGGTAGCATCTTCCACGACTGGGAAAACATATAACAGCATAACAGAAGAGACAAAAAGCAGGAGACAACAATAACATGCTCCCAGAGTGGGTGAAACTGGGAAAATGCCAAATTTAAGAAAACACACTGTTTACTGTAAAGCTAAACCATATTTGGGTTGTGAGTTCATCACGTACAGTGTGGTGATGCATAAACATACATACAATTTCAGGAAGGACACTGGATCAGCAGAGATTTATGCTTTTAATACCACACAAATCCAGGCAATATGCCCCCTTACCTCAGGTGAAAAGCTCCCTCTAGTGACCCCTGCATCAAAGTTTCATTAAATGTTTAATTAATATGTCAACTCCTTTCTTCTCTTTTTTAAACATTTATCATGTTTATGTTATCCTGTTATGTATGCTTTTCTGTTTTTTTCTCCTTTCCTCTAGTGTGATATGTAGCTTTTTGTGTATGTAAACACTATCTGTTACACTGTGACATCACCTTGAAACACAATCCTTATTGGCCACCTGTAGGTGTCGGGACTCGTCACAAAATATTGCTACAGCTTTCTTGCAGTTGATCAATCAGAACTGGACGAGTGACCAATCAGAGCACACTAGGCTGATCAGGGTGCTGGGCTTAAAGACACAGGAGATCAAATAGAGCGTTTTAAACAGAGGGTAAACACAGATGTATATGTAAATCTGTTTAGTCAACCCCAAACATAAACATATCTACACTGAAAATGATCATAATAGGTCCTACTTAATCAAAGTACACACACAATATATAATATGTTCTGTATTACTTTGATGAATGCACCTAAAGCTTTGAAAAAAACGAAGTATCAGTTTTGTTCTTTGAATTCATGGTCCATAGCATTGTGAGCAGGGTCTTGAGTGAATACCCCAAGGAATGCAGTGATCCAGATGAAATGTATTAGATCCTCCACTCAAGTTACCCTGAAACATAGAAGGATATTTGTAAAGTAGACAAATTAGACATACTAATGTGAAAAATGGGTTAAAGCTTAGAACACAATGATCTACAACTACTCCAATTATTAACAAATTTTCTTCTGATATTTAGTTGATTATCAGCAACAGTATGGTTAGGAGTCGGCCAGGGAGTAGGTTGACCACATATAAAAGGAGATCTGTGTGTGTGTGTTTGTACTGAATAAAAAGAAAATGTTCAGCTTATGAATATCATTAATCTCATATCCAAACTTAATTCCATTATTTTCATATTATATTTGCCCATGGCCCTAGATTTTATGAACTTCTCACAAGCAAAGGGATCAACAGATATACTCCAAAGTTAATGTAATGTATAGATTATAGACATCAAAGTTCTTTTACTCACATTGTGCTGAACGTTACTTCCATGCCATCATTTGACTAATGTTGGTTAAAGACAAGCTAAGCAATTACAAATCATCTGCTAGACCCAATGCCACGAATCATCATTTTTTAAGAGTGTAACAAAAGTCAGTGGTAAGGTGCACTATTATCTATACACATAATACACACCTATTCATAACAGATAATAACACGTTTGTGCAAATGATTTAGTTTAAGCTGAGTGTGTGTGTGTGTGTGTGTGTGTGTGTGCAGATGAATTGAGATAAGCCGAGCTTCAGAAAGTATTTTTAGAAAGTATTTATTATTCTTATACAAAGTATGTAAACCCATAAGTCCCCCAGAAGAGATCTCCATCAGAGGAAGGTTCAAGAGAGCCATGATGTGATGTTCAGTTCCCCGAATACTGAAAAAGATTCCTTCCCTTTTCATTTTTTATATGCAATCACAGATCACCTTTGCCTTTCATGGGCGTTTCAGTGTTTGATCGTAGTTCTCCATCTCTACCCTGCTAACCTCCTCTCTCTGATCAGCAGCCCTCAGAGCAGTGTACACAAGGCCATCAAAGCTGCACACTCAAAGATCTAAGAGCCGGACTGACCCCTGTCTGGCTTAAAAGAGTGCAGTCCAGCCATTTATACTGACCAGGTCTTGGAAAATGAAAGATTTCCAGCGCTTGGAGTGATTAAAGATGACTAATCAGTCATGCCTAATGACAGAACTTTAATTACTGCCCAGTGGTAGTGGAGGCTCCCCTCACAGCTCTATCTGTGATCACAGGCAGTTTGCATATTTGCAGTGTACCTGAAACAGTCCAGCAGGACAGCGTCTTATCTCGTCCTGCCTGAGATACGAAAGCTCTACCACATCTAAAAGGAGATGTGTACGTGTGTGTGTGTGTGTGTTTGTACTGAAGAAAAAGAAAATGTTCAGCTCATGAATATCATTAATCTCATATCAAAACTTAATTCCATTATTTTCATATTATATTTGGCAATGGCCCTAGAATATATGAACATCTCACAAGCAAATGGACCAACAGAAATAGTCCAAAGTTGATGTAATGTATACACTATAGACAATAAAGTTATTTTACTCGCATTGTGCTGAACATTACTTCCATGGCATGACTAAGCTTAAGCAGGTCATTGCCATTGAGTTACTGACTTAAATAAAAGTTTAACTTTCAACTTGTAACTGTTTGGATTGCATCTGCATGTGTGGATCATTCACCTAGCGTGTTTGACTCCAGACAACAACAATCTGGATTTAAAGTTTGGGATTAGCCAGAATGCCTGGAATTCTGCCCACAATCTGCCCACACTTTTAGATTATGCACCCAACCAGTGACTCCAATTCCCAAAATCACTCTCGTGGACTGCTACGTTGAAGGATTTCTCGCAATCCAACATGACATTAGATCTAAACTAAAACATGGAGGATGACAGTGAGGATATTGCTATAATGGTGGTTAGGCTTTCTGCACAAAAAAGTCTAGCGGGAGAATAAATATGTGGAGAAAGCTATGGCTGAAAAGACGGCCTTAACAGGGCTTATATTTCCAGCAGTGTGAGTTTGAGGTGGATACATACAAACAAACATCTCACACGCGCTGACAGATTCTGACTGTCAGGAGGAGCAAATCAGCCTCAGTGCCAGCCACCCAATGGCTATAAAGTCTATAATATATTCCTAGCCTAATTTCCTACTGTAATTACAAATGATGAATTTGAGTATGGGAGTAATTTATATAATTTTCATTTTCATTTCTTTTCATTGATGTGCACTATCTTTAAATAGAGGACCATATAAGCCATATTATGTAGAAAAATGTTTTGAAAACAAGACTGAAAACCTCATCTGGCTTTACTGTGTATATTTTTAGAGAAGGACGCTCCAGGGAATATGTTGTGATGAAGCCTAATTTTTGTGTAGTCACTGTTAAACTGCTGAACATCAGCAGTAGGGCCTTAGGAACTCATACCATGCATGCTGTTATACCATGCACTATATAGTGAGGCTCAAATATACGATTGTATTTTAAGGATTGGGCACTCTTGGATAGATTGCATGTTTTATTGATTTTAAAGGGGTAACTTTTTAAATAAAATATTTTTCTGCAAATTAATGTTTTATGTATTCAGAGAAATAATTGTTATTGTGAAGTGTGCAAAACTTCTCAAAACCTTCATTAATTTGTTAGACCCAAATTGACTTAATAGGTTTAAATAGGCCAGTCAAGAACTGTCTATTATGAGTTGTTAACTGATGATAATTCCAGAATTTAAAAGTTCTTTGACTCTTCTCTGCAAAGTTCTCTGCAAATCTTTCCAAATATTCAATAGCCACAGGCTCCTCTCAGCAGCTGCCCAAAGATCTGAAATCAAAGCTAAGTGATGACTACAAAACGTCCGCTGTCCAAAATAGCATAAGTAAAAAGCAGAAGAGGGAAACTGTTGAAGTTAGGATGAGATCTAAAAGATCGAGAAAACTCTCAGATAGAGCTGCATTTATGCTGAACAGAAAGACAAGCAAAATGCCAGCAAAGGACACGTAGGAAGGTTTAACTGATACAGAAGTGGTACATGCAGAGGTCCTTACCTTCAGCATCAGAAGTACGCAAAAAAGAAAATAAAAACATTTAGATAAGCCAGAGGTATTTTGAAAACAAGAGCTGTGGACCAATGATGTAAAAATGGAACTCCTTGTCCATAATCACAAAATGTATGTTTGGAGCAAAAAGGAGGAAAAGAACACTGTGCAGTTTGTTAAGCAGGAAAGTGGAGCTATTATCAGTGGCACAAGAAGCATTACCTGAGTAAATGAAACCATGGATTTCACTAAATGACTAGCCACAAAAACTAGTCATTTTCAAGCTAGTCCAACCATTCGGTAAGCCTTTATTACCTGTGGATGTGGGAAGTGTCATCCACATAACTAGAGTTAACTAAAATAGATGTCTCATCATAGGATGATTATTGAGTATTGATTTGAGGACCCAAACCATAGCGTCGATATACCAACCACAGTATAACAGAGCCACTGGACCTCCTCACTGGAGATCACATATAGATAGCAAACGCATAGCAAATGTCACTTCCTACACTGCTCCTATTGAAAGACTAGCCATTTCCGCAGCCATCATGACTGAAGCTCCTGCCAGCCATGCCCCAGTAAGAAGCACTCCGTCAAAGTCACTGTCCTTTCGCTATCTTGGTCCAAATCGAGGTCATCTCAGCCTGCTCAGCATTTTTCTTGATGCCACAGCACATGGCAGGATGTTAATTGCTTAATTGTATCATCCAGTACATACATACACAGCACATACCCAGAAAAAAATCGAGTTATGAGGTTTTAATGTGCCAGCCAAGTCAAGTTCATAGCAGACTGGCTGGATCGCTCAGTCTCATGTCTGGATTCTCCAAAGAGCTTAGGAAGGAATCAGTGATAGAGGGGGGCTGGGCTAGAAACGTATGGAATTGAGTCTGAGACTATCACATGATCAAAGCTATGGCGATGAAGAAGGAGGTTCAATGTGAGGAGCGGATGAAAGAAAGAACGGAGGAAGAGAAAAGGGAGGTAGAGGAGGTCACGATCAAGAATAAGCTGATCAACAGCATCGATCCATTCCTAATCAATAGTGCTGGATTAGGAGCCCCCACCAAGTAGGGCTGCAACGTCTGCTGGCTAAGGCACTTGTGTGTGTGTGTGTGTGTGTGTGTATTTGCGTGTGTAGAGGCTGTTCTGTTCATGCTGTCCTCACTGTAGGCTGAGAGTACATCAGGTCCTCCCCTGAAAAGGATGGTTAATGGTCTAACAGCATGTGGGTGGGATGCTGGGTCGAACACAGTCAGACCTTCTCGGTTCAATTAGAACACTTTTGGTTTTATTTGGGTTTATATAATGATACTGTAATGAAGAGGCTGTTGTATAAGCTTTTGGAACTCAAATCAAAAGGAGTGGATCAAGAGGTCAAAGCTGGATGGTCCAGTCCCCATCCACACACGATGATCTAGTGATTGCTCAGCCTCTCATATCAACAGCATGACCAGATGGAGCCAATAAATGTACCTGACACTAATTCTATCTCCAGGTTATCATGACATATCTCAAGATTTAAAGATTGGCCTGCCTCTTAATTTATGCAACAGGATGACCGAGCACAACAACATGATCTCAGCAATAAGGCTACAATTGATCGGCTTGTTTTGATTGGGTGCGCAATATTTAGATCTGATGATTCACCTGTTCTTGAGAACAGAGCACAGAGTGGAACAGCGTGTATCATTTTTTGTGAGTTTTTTTTCTTTTTTTCTTGCCTTTACAGAGCTGACAGACTGAGATAGAGCATGAATCATGGGCCGCCTGCTCCCGAACAGAGTCGATTATATCAGCGTGTTCATGCAAAGTGCCCGGCAGAGCACACAGCACTTTCACACCATCCGTCACGTCCCCGTGGCAACATGATAACAGCGGCATAACATTACATAAACAATGCTGGAACAGGGTGCTGGTGTGGGAGGCCAGCGGCTATAAAAAGGCCCCATGAGTGATCCACCTTTTAGCGCTTGTTTTTTTCCGGAGGCTGTTTATTAGACAGGCGAAAATGTGGGAATTGGATAAATTGTGCACCCTGCTTGGCTTGTGGTGATGGTTTAATTCTAAATTGCTCACAATCAGTGATATTTGCGCGATCAGTGTCCATTTGCATGTTGATATTGAAGCGAATCATTATCAGCAACATTCCCATCACTGACAAGATGCGGTGTAGCTGGTATGGGGAAACTGGGATGATGGGAGTGGGTGGGTGGGGGTGGGGTGGGGGGATTGGTGTCCATGCATGTCGTGCTGAAGCTTGTGAGGGATGTAGTGAGAACTGAAAGTGGTCCAGCTGCCTCCTGGCGCCTGTGGCCAAGCAAACGAGAGAAGTAGGTTACTTTCCAGACGCTGGAACTCGAACCGCTTGGCTGGCTGACTGCCTCCAGAACAGCAGCATATGCGCAGGACAACTGGATTACTTTACTGCCCCCTGCTGGCTCTGCCTGCAAAGGCTGTGCAGATTTTCTTCTGTGCCTTTCTAGTTGTCTATTGGTGCATGGCCTATTAGCTACTGTCCAAAAGGTGGCAATGCTCTGAGTTTAGTTATGCAATTCTCAGGCAATGTAATTAAACAGAACAAACTGTTACTATCATTAGCTTTTAACATTATAATTGGTGTAAGTTTGTAAGTTTTGTAAGGTTATTGTGGATGACACCAGCATTGAAACCAGAATTAGCACTCATGGTGAACAAGTACCTACCAATTCAACTGATTCCAGTTGATTCCAGTTGTTAACTGAATGGATTAGTTTGGACATTGGTAAATATGGGCTGCATGACTAAAATGAATGGTTCAAATCAGCTGTCACTGACAAAAATCAAACATTTAGCTTTGTGGTTGGTGTAGCATAGTGGGTAAAGCCTCCGCCCTTCATGTTGTAGACTGGGGTTCAATTCCAAGCTCTATTAATGGAATGTCACTCTGGATGCCAAATGGTATAAATGTACATTCCAGCTGGGTCACTAAACTGGAATTAAGTGGAATTTACCTTAGGGCAGTGAAAACATTTATAGGTATAAGTAACTTAATCTACAAGGATTATAAAGATTACATAACCATATTTGATTCAAGAATAGGTGTATTTAAAGCATATGACTAATATGTGTAAACATTATGAAGCCTGGCATTAGCATCAGTCTCAGCCTTTAGGTAGCATCTACACTAGCGCCATGTTTTTTTTTTATTTTTCATTAATCTGATTTAGATGCGTAGCCAGGACTGAATCGGGGAATTATTTATATACATTAATTTTAGGTATGCAGTTATAAAATATGAAAAGCATTATATTTATAATTTGGTAATTTTGTTTAATGCACATATTCAGATGTAGCCAGGTTCTAAATATTGAAAGATCAGATGCTGATGAGTGAGTATGTTCTACTGGAGGTCGATCACAAACTGTACAGTACAGCTTCTTCAAGTGGTACAGGAGAAGGTGACAGTTCAGTCACTGAAGAATGAATGGAAAAGCTCATCCACGCTGTGGAGAAAGTGCATGTGCAATTTTTGCCTGATTTTACAAATGATTTTAAATGTTTTTTAAAATGTTAATGGGGTTTTAAATTTCATCACTCCTCATTTAAAGACTTTTCAACACAGTTATCAAGAAGATGCACTAAGCAAAAAGCAGCATAGGGGCTGAGGCTGTAACATTTTCATCAAAAATGAAAGCAGGTCTATTGCCATGTGATAAAAAGAGTTGTTGGCTGACTGACAGCTAGCAATAGCACACACAGCATAACCTTTCTAGCGACACATTTTACACATTCATTTGGCAGCTATTCACATCCATGTAAGGCAGAAGATATGCAAATAGCAGCTTATAGATAATTGGTACATTCTAATAAAAAAGCTAGTTTCCACGTTTCAGCTCCTAGAAAACTGTGTATGGTCTTTTGAGGCTCTAACCACAGAGACCTGGCTTTACATTTTAACAGTATTTCCTTGTTGTTTTTTTCAGGCACTGAAAGAATAGAGAAAACCTATTTTGATGCAGTTGTTCTATGATATGATGCGTTTAAGTGTTGGCGTTACACTGCAGGATATTTCTGCCTCCAGTGCAGTTCACTTTATCATTATATGACAGAAGCCAGCATCCTGGGGTGAGAGCACATAAGCGTCCTACAGGTGCCTCAGTTTCTCCCTCTCTCAGTCACTTGCACTCGCTCTAACCAGATCTATCTCAGTGTGACACATGAACATGGACTTCTTGTTTAGCATTAATGTCATTAACATCACGTTTTATTAATGGCACTTTGTTGAATCTTAAAAATTGTTGTCTGAGTTCCCAACTATTAAGGCTACCTCACAGAAGAAGCACTGGATGTGTAGCATCATGTACTGTTATGTGTACTGTTATAAAGTGAGAGCCAATGAGCATCGGGTTCATATTCATTTTTACACTCCACTTGTATAAATTGGATAAAATAAAGTTTCCAGCATTATCACATGCTTTAGTTTACCACCTCTTCACAAACTTACAAGAACTCTCTGTTTTTGAGCTTTCTGAGGTCAGAAAGGCTGGGCGAGTAATGTTAGTTAAGGTAACTTACCCTTTCTTTGTGTACATATTAAACCACATGTCTTCACCTGTTGCTTCCTGTGGCCTCAGTAAGGCTTTATTTTAATGTAGTAATGGCAAAATGCAGCATGGCATGCTGTGACGTGCTGAGAAATTAAGCTGTGCTCAGAGTCATGGAGGCCAGCGTGCCTATCTCCATTAAAAACAATGGTTTTGAGTGTTTTGGGCACGTCCAGTGTGCATTGGAGTTTAGAATTGTAAGTCTCTGACTCTCAACGATTCAATTCTGTTATGATTCTTTAGGTAACAGTTCCATGCCTTATATCCTTACATGCTGACTGGTTGCAAAATTCTAGTCCTGCCTCCCTTACTGTTGCTGTGTCCATCCAACTTTCAGCCCAGGCCATCTGCAGCACTTCCGCTAACAGACTAAAACATCAGTAACATCAGTAAACATCAGTATATAGCCACTCCGGTTTCAGTCATTTATGCAGAGATTTCTTATCCCGTGTGAATCATCTTGAGTTTTACAGACATGCTGTAGTAACATATTACTCCACCTCCCCCGCTAAAACTAATCCTGTCCTAATAGGGCCTAATCTAAACCTCACACAATTAGTTTGGTTTGCTCTGGATTGTTGAGGTGTGTGGAATCGCCATGATCACCAGATCCAAATGGCTCTCCCAGGCCTTTAGGAAGAAGGTTGTAGATGCAGATTCGGAGTCTGAGAAGTCAGGGATCATGGTAGTAGGTAGCTCTCACCACTTGATGTTAAAGTACAGCATCTACCATCAACCTTCTTTTTGAAAGTATCAGAGAGATCTTTGTTTCTGGTCAACAATCCAGAGGAAACCAAACTAAATGTATGAGACAGACTCCTCCAAAATCAGCTCTGAAGATGTTCTAATCATCTGCAGCTGATGTGCTGTTTCTGATTATACTTTTAGGCATTTTAAGTTGTAATACAGGGTGTTGTAACGTTTCCTCACAAGAAAATGAACACATGGTTTCAAAAGACATGACTATAGTTGTATGTGTATCTCCATCCCTCTATACTGTTCAAGTGAAGATGAAATATTGATATGTTATATCTTTAAAAAGACAAAGCTTTTCAATAGGTGCCCTAGTTCTTCCAAATTAATGTTTGGCACTGTAAGAAGAAAACAATGACACTGTCATATGAGAAGCAGCTTTTAAAATTTCAAGAAAAATGCAACAGTGTTTCTCAACATTGAAAATAAAATTCAGCTCATCATCAACGCATGCACCTTTTTTAAGTGATTTAAATGTGGAAACTGGATTTAGGGCATAATAATTTGAATGACTTGACCTGAGACTTGCTTGACTTATAGCATGGACTCGACTTCCACAGTGACTTGGGACTTGCTTGAGACTTGAAGGTTAAAACTGGAGACTTGCACATGTGTGAGTGTGACTTACTCCCACTTCTGATATATATGTAGCACGTTTAAAGCATACAAAGCACTCTGAAAATTATGTTAACATGAATAAAACCAGATGAGTTAATGCTAGCGCTCACACTACAGCTAATAGCAGAGCCAAGAAAACTCATCAGCTCTATATTGCTATTTATTTGTAGACATAATATTAAAGTAAACACAATAAAAAAAAATTTAATTGGATTTGTAAAATAGGCCTGTGCCATTATGGAAGAAAAAAAATAGTACACAAAGAACATTGCTGAGCCTAGATCTGATCAACTTGAGCAACCGGATCACAACACAACACAACCTCTACAAGCTTGTTCAGTGTGTGCTATGCTTTATGGTGGCATCAATCTGTGTGTTATGTCCTGTACATCACTCTGCAATACAGTAAGTCTGGACTCATCAGACCACATGACCTGCTTCGATTGCTCCAGAGTCCAAACTTTAGGCTCTAGCAAATGGATTTTTTTCTGATTAGCAAGTGGTTTTCAGTCACACAGATGTTTATTTCCAATTCTGTGAGTTCTTGTCATGTGGAAATGCTCTCTGTTCTACTGACCATTTTTTAGACATCGACTTCACCAAGTATTTAAGTGAAAGACTCACCATCATTCACAATATTGTTCTGACCACATTTCTTCTGCGAAGATGACATTTCACCACTACCGTCCAGGTTTTAATAAAATGTTGGCCAGTTCTGAACCCAGTTCCAGTCATTTCAGCATCTCCTTTGTTGTTTTCTTGGCCTGATGCAGGCCAATAATTTGACCCTAACATCTAACATCTTTTCTACTTCCCACATGGCTGTTTGAAAGACGAGAAGCTACTGAGTGTTAGGGCTAAAAGAATTGTTGCCCGCTGAAACATATTATCCACTGTCGTAATTATCCAATCAAAAGCTCCTAATTAGTTGCTTATTTATCTAAAAGTTTAATTTAATAATGATAACTTTTTTTCAGATTGAAATAAAATAATGCTTAAATTAAATCTCTTATTCTAATGCTGACTAATTTATTGCCCCTGCCATTCTCACTGCAGGTTTGTTCTGGAGAGTTTTTTCTCTCAGTGGATGAAGGAAATAGAGCTTAGAGATGGCTGTGATTGGCTGAGAGGGGAGTCAATCATTATTTTGTAAATAGGCCATTCTAAGCACCTATACTCTAAGTTATATATTGTGTGCTTATCCTAATAGTGTAATTATGGCAGGCTAATACATAATATATTAATTTACTACACTGTAAAAAAGAAAGTGATGCAGTGATCAAGTTATAACCATGTAGGCTACTTTGGAACTGCCATCAAATTTAAACAAAATGTTTTATCATATTTACTTATTAGCTTATGTTTTATTGTTTTACACAAATGTGACTAAAGGAACAGCTTACACAGTAGTGAAGGTTTAGTGCATTTTATACCATTATACTTGATTAGAATTGAATATAATCACTTCTAACATTCCATTATTGTAGCAGTTGAACGTGTCATGACGCATTTTTACACTCACAGTATCTCAGTGTTTCCATGCTTTATCCTTGCCACACAACCCCTAGCGTGTATGCAGGCTGCATGAGGGCATGTAAGGCTCACTAGTAATTATCTCTCTCTCGCAGGCCTCCATCATGCAGCACTCCTCATTCCTTCTGCTCTCCCGTCGCCTCCTCTGGAGCCAAGATCACCCGTCACACCCCCAATCCAAACAGCACCTCCTGTTATCTGGGGCCCCTGCCTTGCCTGGCACTGGAAGACTCTGGAGGGTCCTCCACCCACTCTGTCCAAGGCCACCTCTCCAGTGTACAGGATTTCACCCTGGGCTTATCTCTTCACCTCTCAGACCTAATCCAGCCTGTGCCCTATCCCCTTATGGACTACACTCACAAATGCCTGCGCTGGAGCTGATAGACCAGTTTTTGTGAGTCTTTATTATTATCACTGCTACCTGATGGGAAGAAAGCACAACTGACTGTGCTCTCTATCCAAGGACTAAGCACAGATTTCGTAAAGCTAGTAATGATGGCAACCATTGATTGGTCAAACACAGTCATCACACATTATCACTAGAGATTAGAACAAATGCAGTAAATAGTTAATCAGACCTTGAAGTTCTTGCAATGATGCTACTATTGCTTGTGTTCACTGTCAACAGGTTACAAGGTTACACCATATAAAAATAACTTTTCCTACATTTACAGTTCTGTTACGGAGTGGGAAATAGACAGAGGTACTTGGCCAGGTTGCTGATACTGATTTGCATTGTGCTGTACCATACTGTCCTGTAGAAATATAATTTGAACTAGGCTAGCTTCATTTTAGTCAGTGTTTCAAAACTACACCTCTACCTCTAATGCTAATCCTTGTTACTAGTATGTAATGTTGATTCTAATTAATGTTTTTGGATGTTCCAGATTAAACATGGGCATTTGTAGCTTGGAAAAGATGTCCCATGTTTTATTTGAGTCACGTAACAAACCCATATATCTATAACATTGCAGTTCTACAGTGACTCCTTCAGAAAAGAGTCCTGGCATTGAGCTGTTGCCACTGCTTTCTATTTCTATCAACTGATTGAAACATTGACAGACTACTGATTATATTCACAGCCAAATCTATGACTTCTAAAAGGTCTCAAATAATGTTTCTCCTACAAAATTGGACTAATTTTGTAAATCACCCGTTGTAAATCAAAAGGTGACTTGCACACTCCAACGTGACCTCCTTGTTGTTTTGGTAGTCCATCTAGTGTCAAGCTCTTGAAGAACTTGCTTAAATGTATCTGTTTAGATATCACAGGGGAAAACGTCTTTATCAGGTGTTTCAAGTTTCTTCATTGGAAGAACTGATTGGAGCATGACTAGTTTGATTGTTGCAGTTAAGTTCTTGCATGAAGTCATTGTCTTTCAACCAACTACAGCACTGCAACAACAAAACTTGCAAATCTATGCAAATCTAATTGCATAACCAATGCAAACTAAGTACAAGGCCTGTGAAAGTCACTGTTTTAACAGATCATGATTGAAGATTTGAGAACTCTCACAAAACACCTTTCCATTTTAAATTTTGGATCAATTATCATAATCACAACTGCTGTTATTTTAGACAGTTACAGTTTACTCAGTGCAGGGGTTTCAAGGCCTCAGATTTGTATAAGGAGAAGGGAATGCACTCCACAGGTCAGTAAAGTTTGACGCACCCTTTGTAATGAAAAAGTGGATCACATTGTTAGCCTTCAGCAAATCAGAGATATAGATGCTGAAATCTTTCAAATTTTAAATTTGACCCTAGGCAGCCTTACAGAGACGCTTAATGCAAGATTTAAAGAAATTCAGAGTTCTGTAATTTTTACATGGTTTTGTATTATAGTTTTCAGGAAACTAGAGATAATGATGTTCAGTATCTGAGCTTCAAAGCACTGTAGATCTGTACAACAAATCCAAACCTTATCACAGGTTAGTAGAGTGTGAGGTTCCTTTTCCAGCAAGCCTCATAAACGCGTAACAGTGACAGAAGCTCTTAGCAAGAAACTAATATTAGGACCACTGCCCCCCACTCTCGGCAAGAATTAACATTTCAGCAGCAAATAAATTAAATTATATAAATAGCAAAACAAAAGTTAACATTGGTATTGCTTTCCAACTGGTTAGTTTCCAGGGACTGTGTATTTTCTGCTGATATGTTGGTCACTATTTTTCAAAGTATGTATTCAACATTCAAATTTCTACTTTAACAATATTTATGTTGCATTCGGAGTGGCACAATGTAATACACTTACATTACATACCGGTTAATACATAAAAGCGATGTTCCATTGAATTGTTAGTCTCTATATTTCTTCTTCATATTTATGTGCTAAAACGCAACAAATACTTAAGCAGATATTGTTAATTATTTAATTGTTAATTGTTGACTGTTAATTGTTGCTTAAAGGGCTGTGCTGTGTTATTTTTTTTTTTTTGTTGTTTCCTAACTTTTGAGGTAAGATACCCTACCACTACTGAAACATCACTCAGTCCTGTGTAGAATGAATTAGTGACGGCTGCAAACAGAAACGGGATCTGGTGGGGAGATGAGGAAATGACCTCATCCGGACAGCGCAGAAGCGCTTGCTAATCAGTGGCTGGTTTTTCTCTGAGCCTCTGGGCTTCTCCTGCATCATGCCAAACTCTGAGTGCATATCAGTCTCTCTTACTTAATGGGTGGAGTTCTTTATATATATATATATATATATATATATATATTTTTTTTTTTTTTTTTTTTTTTTTTTTTATTGCCATTATCCAGACCCTAATCAGCAGACCTGAATACTAGAACATGCATCCTACTTTTTTCACAAAGATGAGATAAAAGATACAAAAAAATCTCCAGTCTCAGCACCGTGGATACATCCCAAACTAAGGATTTTCCATTCAACGCTCCAAGATGATTAAAAAGCACTTGACCCTCATTTCAGCCGCATGCACACAAACAGCGCATCAGCACTATGAGGGTTCGAATAGCAGCATGCTAATGGTTTGGTCCCAGCTGCAGATGCCCATAAAATGCACTTGGATAATGGATATTGGCTCATAATAGAGCCATCATTAGTGTGTCCAGCGCTCATTAAGACACACACATTAATGCGGTCAGAAAGTGAGACACCAAGGACCCTTCACCTTTCACATATGACTACACAGATGTTCTGTTACATTGAGATGTAATCTTATAACATGCTAGCCAATGTCCAAATCACTTAATGTGCCTTTCTTTGTAAAAACTCCATAATCCTTTCTCCTTAAGTGAATTAAAAGCTCTGAGCAGAGACAAACCGTGTACGTGATGGTTGGGTAAGTGCAGCCTTTTTCAGTTGTACCATTTTTTTTGCACAGGCAAATGTTATTTTTTTGTTATTTTAGCAAATATGTTAAATTCAGCACATTAACAGTGATGGTGCATTGAATGAGCAGAAGATATGTTTACTTGCTTTGACTTGGAAAATCAACCAAACATTTGTTTTGGTAGCCAAACTTCTGCATACACCAATTTTATTGGCTCAACTTTCCATGTAGGTGCACTTCGTAGTTCTAGAATTACAAACTGTTGTCTCTGTTCTTCATTGGTCAGGGCTCCTACAGGACCACCACAGAGCAGGTATTATTTGGGTGGTGGATCCTTCTCAGCACTGCAGTGAGAATGACGTGGTGTGTTAGTTTGTGTTGTGCTGCTTTGAGTGGATCAGTTTTTTTAAAAACCTCAGTGTCACAAACTCTGCAGCAACAGAAGATCTCTTACTTTACCTACATGGTGGACCAATGAGTTAGGAGCCTCTAACCAAGTGAACAGGAAGTGGACACAGTTTAAAAACCAGCAAAACACACACTAACACACCACCACGACAGTGTCACTACAGTGCTTAGAATAATCCACCAGCCAAATAATATCTACTCTGTGGTGGTCTATGGCGGTCCTAATCACTGAGGAACAAAAATTATGCAGAGTTTTTCCATGTGTCTTATTAAATAATTTTAGATGTTACTTTTTAGTGTATTGTAATGTAATGTGTATGCATTTTGTACAGTGTATTCAGTATTCAAAAACAACTCTGTATACAAGGTAAGTTATCTCCATAACAGTGGAACTGTATGTTCCCGATTAGGCCCAACAGTGAAGTGCTGTATCTGTTCATTTGCTTCCTGGGAACTACTGGCTTTGTAAACAACTACAACATTGTTAAACTGAACCAAATGCTAATGGAACTGTGCAATCAATATGCAAACTCAGAACACAGCCTGGGGCAATCATTACCCTGTTTCAACAGTTTCTGCTTGGAGATTTTAAGAAACTTCAAGATTTTCCTTATTGCTGAATATCCAATGTTCAAAAGTATCCAAAGGCTTAAGTGAATTCAGCTACTTCAGTGTGCACCCATTACAAACACAGGTGCACACACAGCTTGTACAGAACAACACAGTTAATACAATGGGAGCCACACCTGTGCCTAAGGTCACCATGCCAGGCATCAGCTAGAGGGGTATAAAGGCCCATAGTACTGGGCCTTGGAGCTGTGGATTATCTCTGGGGAGATGGAGCTCCATCCAATATGTTTGGAATGAGTTGGGGTGGCAGGGTGTAGCATACCATTTTGCCCATTGGCACAGTGTTAGTGTGCTTTACTTGTACCACAATACATTGTATCTTTACAGTTTACCTGAAAGAAATTCCTCAGCAATTCTCTTTTAGTTTTTTCTCTCACTCCATGCACCCCATGCAATTTCGAAATCCTGATTTTTGGTTTTGGTTTATTTTGGGTTTAGAATTGGCGAAAGCCGCTGACTGGCTCGCTTTAGCCACAATATCACACCAATAATTTACGACATGGCAGAAGAGTTTTGAGGGTGAGGAGTGGGCATGGGGGCAGAAAGAAGGCAGATAAACAGAGGTAAATTCTTATTAGAGCTGACTGCAAATGCAATCGAATCCTTACAGCAATATTCCAAAATCTGAGACTGTTAGCCAAGTGGTGATTTCAGAAGATCTGAAGAAGTAGGTATATATATACACCTATTTATATATCCATCCATTATCCCACTAGTCAGGGTCACAGCAGTGCTGTAGCCAACATGCATGTCTTTGGAAACCCACTCAAGCATGGGGAGAACGTACACAGAACAGCCCGAATTGGGAATCAAACCCAGATTGTCATGCTGTGAGGTGACAGTGCTAACCACTACACCACCGTGCCACCTCTATCTATCTATCTATCTATCTATCTATCTATCTATCTATCTATCTATCTATCTATCTATCTATCTATCTATCTATCTATATATATATATATATATATATATATATATATATATATATATATATATATATATATATATATGCAGTGAATATATGTGTGTATATGTACTGAGTTATTTCTTATTGTCCATGCTTAAATGGTACTATATGTTTTTCTAAACTATGTTCAGCTTCTTCCTTGCCATCTGTGAACAAGAATAGCTGCTAATGTGGTGCAATAAAAAAACATTCCAAATATATTCAGCTATTACGTAGGCTAAAAATACTGCAGCAGTAATGCAGCTGCAACAGTAATTGCACATTGTGGCTGTATAAGAAAGCGTGTGCGTGTGTTCATGCGTGCATGCATGTACGTCCACTAAGCCAATTAAGTGAAAGGGAATATTCCTGCTCATATGTAGCACGTTTGTCAGCATGTTGAACGGCCTTTCCTCATTAAGGCAGTGCTGGAGAAATAAGCAGCATGAAGATGAATGTGACTGCTCTCATTACCGCCTTTAAGCGCACCACTCCCCAGCCCTCCGCGCAGCCCGGATTTTGGTGACAAATTGTTTCAAATTGTCTGCGTGCCATTAAGTATGCCAAGCCAGAAGAAAAAAATTGGACGCTCGTTTCCTGGAGGGTGAAAGGGCCATATAGTAGCAGGACGATGCCCATCAGCTGCAGCCCTCCCACTGCGAGATTATTAAAGTGAGGCTGGAGCTATTTATCTCCCACAATTGAGACCTGCAGGCAAGAAAGAAGGCCAGCGCATGCATCAAATCAGTGCAGTGCCAGAGAGGGACTTATTGTAATATGCCGGTAGTCAACAGGCAACGTATTGCCCCAAATAACTTGGTGTCGTGTGTAAGGGGTAGAAATTGTGCATTTCATGGGAGATTACGGATTGCGTACATTTTAGAGAGAGCGATCTGCAGTATTTATAACAGGTTGGGCGGTGTTTGCTAATGGAAGCATGCCCATTTGGCCACAGACGCTAGCGGTCAAGCGAAACACAGATCATTCTGATTGTCCTCCGTCCGAGACAAGGTCTTTGCTGCACTAAAGTATGTATGAGCTCATGGTACATAACAAAGTCTCAGCGCTGCAGGAGGCAATCTGTGATTTCTCTATCTGTCTGTTTCTGCACAGTCAGAGAGTTCAGTCCTTCTTCAGTGCCAAACAGCTGAAGGACATTTTCAGTGATAAGAAAGCATGTAATGTTGTTTTCAGCATATTTGGCAAATTGAAGGAAATGGGCACTCTTACTTTTTACATTTCTTCTCTCAGACATTATAACCTCATTGGCAAATTCTCTTTACGAAGAAAGCTTTTCAAATTCAGAACCGGGTCCAGGTCTCCATGTATAGAGTACTTTGCACATAGGAAGCTCTCCCAGAGCTGTGTGCCTCAGTGTGGAATTTGTTTAATCTTGATCAAACTAGTCTTGCAGAACCAGATATCATCTCGTAACATGCATTTCTGCCAGAAGCACTCAGAAGGCAGGAGCGAAGGAAGAGAATTTCTGGATCCTGGATATGATTAAAGAATGTGAAGTATATAATTATTTGGAATTTAAAGAGTCTTTGGCATAGACCTTGTCTTCTGTCCAGGTCTTTTAGGGCCAAGACTTCTGCACATCCTGCCAAGTTGGGACATCCTTGACAAATGGACAGGTCTAAACTGGTGATGGTGGGAAAGAAGTGAAGGGTATAAAAGCAGCCAGAGAGATTTAGGGTCATTTGAATGCAGGTGTAAGCCAACTATCGGTCGAGAGTAATGAATGAATAAATGACGTAGCATTAGAGACTTCCTGGCAGAACTTTCGGTAACGCATGCATTTTTGTGGATGACCATAAGAAATGTTGCTGTGTGTGGGAATGTCGACTCATTAGGAAGGGAACAGACTGCAGGCAAAGCAGATTTCTTTTCTAAATCAGATCTCTTGCCAATCTGATCAGATTGGATTTGTGTTTCAAGACATCCCCAACTGCACAGGCTGCTGTGGTAACAACTAGGCATCAGGAACTATTTAGCCTCACTGGTGATGCAGAATTCAAACACAGGAAAGACAGAGATGCATCATGTCACTCTCCAAACACTCGCTCCCTGCCATAGTGCCTACGACCAGAAACTCTAGTGTGAAAACCTAGTGAGCTGCCTACATAGGCAGCATTTAACATCATAGTATGCACACTCCCGACATGTAGGCTGTCCCAATTCTTAGACACCCTAAACATGCTCTCTACTGAGGCACCTTATTTTGACCTGATTTTAAGGAAGCATCAAACGCTTCCTCAGCCGCTAAGGCAATCCCATGATGCAACGCAAGACAAATCTACGAGCAGTGAAGTGGTTTTAAAATGTAAGTTATTTTGATTCTCTCTGGTGTTTTAATGTGTTTCTTGTCATATAATCACACAAAACAGTATTTTATTAGCAACGAGTCGTTGACCATTTTGCAGTTTTATACTCGAGCCATTAGCACTTATGCTATTGGATTTTTAAGCCTCGAGCTGTTATTTTGAATGCCGGCTGGTAACTTAGCAACCAGCTAAACCACTGGTCGCGTGCTGCAGTGGGCGGGAACAAGCCGTGATGCAGTTGCTCTCTAACTAGAGCGTCTCAGTAATCTGTTTTTTGAGGAGAGATATCAGACAGAACGCTGCTACTTAAACAGCTGCCTACCCAGACAGTCTACTTAGACACTCACTAGGTTTTGAGACACACCCTTAGATGCACCTGCAAAAAATCAGATTGTGTTTCAAATCTTCAAATGGGGATATGCCATAAATCTGATTTGGGTTGGCAGTTTGAATGAGACCTTAATCAATCCAACACCTTGTGAAGGCAGAGCTTCAAGTAAAGGGCGATGATCCACTCATCAGCACTGTCTGACTGATAAGCCTGTTGTTAGCGCATGGGTGTAACACATTTTAGCCTAACAGGCCCCCTAATTAAGCATATGGATGTGTGCTGCACGTGCAAAGACCACTTTACATGAAAATAAACAAACATAAACATTACCTTTGTCTATTAGCAAACCGTAGCATTTTGCTAGCTAGCACAATTTGCTTGTGTTAAGAGGAATATGGGTCTTTGTCCAGCATCAAAGGTTTAGGGTACCTCAAGACATGTGTTCTTGTTACAAGATCACACCTGGCCCAGTGAAACTAGGTAAGTCAAAATCTAAGGTAGCAGAGCAAATCCTCTGTGGCCTGTTAGACTTACAGTGAGGCCAACAGCAAGATCTTAGGATCTAAAGCTCACTAGAGAATCTTATCAGCCTGATGGTCTTCCTTCTGCTCAAAGTGGCCTTACTGTCTGTAACTGTAGTCCAGAAACTCTTAAGACTTTTGGCCAGCTTTGCTGTCTGAGATCAAGTTGTCAGTGCTCTCTTGTTTCTCTGATCAATAGGTAAGCAAGCAGTTCCCCGAAGCTCGGACACGACTTCCCAACTAGCTTCCAAAATGAAGTGGCAACAGACAGTCGGATACTTTTCTATTTCTGGTTGGATAATATTATCTCGCCTGGGCTTCCTGGTATGTCTGCCTAAGAGAAGCAGAAACTAATTCCTTATTTGGAGCACAATTCCAAATTCAGTATGAATACCATCCAGTGTAAGCCATATACTGGAACCAATAAACGTTCTCAGGGTGCCTGTTAGGGTGTTGTAATATTCTAATTCATAGCACATGCAGCGAAACGATGACTGTTGCAAAGCAACGGTGACATGCTACGTATCAGAACAGCTTGAATGTCAATTCAAGCTAACAGCATTTAGTGAATTCACACTGGTCTGACAGAGAGAGCTCACGAAACAAGAACTTTCCTGTGAGCTATATTTTATTACAGCGTGCTCTGTCTGGTTTATACAGTTGTGAGTTCATATGTACTCAGTGATCCATTTTGCATTATCTGTTCTTTGATTACAGGAGGCATTTCCAGAGAGAACTAAACGCACAGAAGCAGATTCATAGAGTGAGTATTACGAAGCAGGCTTTCAAAATGTATACATGGAATGTGTAATTGAGAAGATGACACAGTAGTAACTTGGTAGGAGGAAAAGGTTCTTAACTGTAACGTATGTTAATGTAACAAAATGGGATTTCCAGTTATCTTGGATCAGTTCCATTGATTCAGTGACTGGGGGTTATTTGAGTTTTGTGCCATCACATCTTTTATTGAAGGGGGTTTTCACTGCCTTTTCACTAAAGAAAAACAAGTAACTATAATTTTACTGGAAAGGTCACAAATGTTCCTTGCTGTGAGCTCATGGAAAGAGACTTTATTCCAAACCATTTTGAAGTATTTTGATTGGTCCATTCATCATAATCATTCATGAATTTCCATTTTGGAGCATTTCTATTGGTCCATTCGTCATGATCATTCATCAGTTTTTTATTTTGGAGCGATTTCTATTGGTCCATTCACCATGAGCATTCATCAGTATAAAGGACAGCTGCTGTGCACAAATGAAGTATTGTGAGATCTATGTGGTACTGTGGACGGCAAAAGAAAAGCACTGAATACTGAGAGGAGCTTACTATAATTAAGCACTTGGTCTGATAAGCCTTATCGTTAATACTGGCTGTATAGTATTTTAGGTCTGTGACAGAAAAAAAGAATGTTTATCAAACATGTTTATATATTTACAATGAAACATGAAGAACAAAATTGTTAACAGCTGCCATGATGCATTATTCTTAATCTGATGATGAAAACAGGGAAACCCAGAATCAAATAGTTTTAGAAACAACTATTCAATCTCCACATATTGTATATGGTTTCAAAAAGCCTGTTTACGCCGTGCATTTACATGTGTTTTATGTCTGGATTGTATCTGAATAAACAATTGCTAGGATTTCATTCACGCCATTCCATTGTGTGATTATGAGAACTTTGAAGAGATCCTATTGTACTTTTCCTGCATAGAAAATACAACCAACCATTGGCATAGGAACCGGGGGGGGTGGGTGGGGGGGACGTGTCCCTCCCAATATCAGAAACAGGTAGATTTGTCCCACCCAAAAATTAAACCTCAGAAAAAGCGGAAACTGTTTAAAAACACTTTATTTTAAAAGCACGTTTTGGCAGCCGTCGCAATTCAGGCATTGTGTTTGTTGTTAGCAACAGACTCTGGTTGTTAGGTGGTCTTTAACTTTGTTAAGGCTTGTTTTGAGATGCCCGTTCAGAATTATCCTGCTGTCGGCAGATTCACTGACCGGAGCTCTCGAGGTCATTGATGAGAGCAATGAACAGCAAAATATACTCTAATAAAAACAGCTTTAGTTTAATGTGTTGTTATGGTAACAGACTAGGAGGGTTTGGGTTAGCTTTTTTTTTTAATGTTTATATTAATTTTAGTCAGAAAGTACTCTGAAACGTAAAGTTACATTACTCTGTGGCCACGCCCCAAACTGCAGACCAGGGGCGTAGCTAGCCCTAGTTTAGATTTTAAATTGAGTCCCAGCACCCCTAAAGATTTTTTTCTTTTAACGTTAATTTGTCTCTGACCAGCTGGAAATGTTAAAACCATAGACAGTATATGGTTAAACCAATTATTTTAACAACGAAAAGACTTAGAGCAGGTAAAGTTTTTTGCTAGTTTTCTTTTCTATATGCTGAAACTTTGCCATACACATGCTGGAGTCATACACACTGTGGCTCCTGTGTGCACTGTAGCTACTGTAGCAGGAATATCACAGCTTTACGCTAGGTTACACTCTTCAACAGATCCAAATCACAGACCAGGATGCACTCAGTCAACATGGATTTTACAGTATCACACACATGTAGTTTCTAAATGCACTCAGCACAGAGATCAGCTCAATCAAGCAGTCGAGTTTGGAGCTCCACTACAGGAACAATCATCACAACATTTTCACACAATGTAAAGGAAAGCAGCTAAGCTTAACTCAAAGTGGACATGGTTTAAAAAAAAACTCTCTGATCCACACACACCAGCACAACACACACAAAAAAACACACCACCACATCAGTGTCACCACAGTGCTGAGAATGACCCAACACCCTGTGTGGTGGTCCTGGTCATTTACATCTGTGGTAAATGTGAGATAAGAAAGTAAGCAGAGAAACAGATGGACTACAGTCTGTAAATGAAAAACTACAAAAAAGGTAGGCACATCTAATAAAGTACACAGTGAGAGCACATGGGGTTATATTACAACATAACACTGTCTTTTGTAACATAGAGGGTCATATGTCAATAACAAGGTTGCACCTGTGTTTCTATGCATGGAAGTACGCAGTACACTGTAAAAATTATTTGTTGACTCAACTTAACTCAAGTCATCTTTTTGCTTTGACTCAGTTAAGTTGTAAAGACATACAACAACCTGGAAATTTACTCAACTAATTATTTCAAGTGAAGTGGACTCGCAGAAATAATTTAGTTAACAAATCAAAGTGGCAGAACTTTTTTTTGTCAACAATTTTCACAACAATGCAGCAACATACTTAACTAAGTTGCACTGGTTTAATATAAGTAACAGTACATATAACAGTAACAGTTCAAATCAGCCTACTGAAAAATTACTCTAAAAACATTTTGGTTTGGCAAGATCCAAAACCTTTTTATTAACAATTCACAATGTTTCCATTAGTTTGCTGAAGCTAAAACATTATCAGCTGGGGGCAAGGGCCTCACGCTGTTAACACTTCAAAGAGCCAGTGATTCTGTAAAGAAAGCATAGAAAAAAAATTCTGAAACAAAACTTCAAACACTTAATAGTTAATAGTTAACATGCAAAATGCCTGTAAAACATTAAAACATCTAATATCACTGCTGACAGCCCAGGATATGTGATTATCGTGGACTGTTATTCAAGTATGCCTAATATATAATACTTTATTTTATAATTAGACACTTTTAAAACTGGAGGCCGTGAAATAAATTCAGGCTTAGCAATAATATTAAAACCCAAACACCTCATTCCATCAAATCTTATTGATTGCAATTATATGTCTCGTATGTTGCGTCAGTTAACATCAAATAAGAGGTTCGTTTAACATCAGGCAGCAAAGCAGAACATTTGCTTGTATTTTACAAAACACTGCAACTCGTGAAAAACAGAGGGGAGGTGTTCACAGTCATGCCAAAAGCATAACCCTTAACCCATAATCTTGCCACACTAATACAGAGACTTTTCACAAGCACTTCTTTCTCTAAATGCTCTTTTATTAAGCTCAGCTCTAAGAGAAAAACTACACAACTTCACAAAGCTTCCTTACAAACAGTTTGTCCACACTAAGATTGACACTTATTATCTAGCTAGACAGATAGCTATCTAGCTAACTCTATTCTCGTAAACGATTGCTTATCAACATTCAAGACAGAAAAAAACAGGACACTGACATAAACGGCAAAAAACTGACTAGCAAACCTAGCCACATGTAAACGCCGGGTCAGCTAGCTAACTGGTTATATAACCACTTAAAGTGTATTAATTGTTCAGGAATAAACTGATATCACAGTTACCTTCTAGCTAGCCAACTAGAACAGCTATCATGTGTAACGTTAGCTAGCTAGCTAGTTTTGGTAGCTACAAGCCAAACCTATGATAAATGTGCCATTTACCATTTTAAACATATACGTGGCCACATATGCTAGCGAGCTCTAAAAACACGCAGTTGAGAGGACACAATGTGGACTTTTATTTAAACTACAACTATAAAATGGCGTTTGGGGGTTAGTTAACTGTAAGAACCCCTGTCGGGCACAAAAAGCCGCGCAGCAGTCAGTTAGCTAACGGCTAACTTACATAGCTTTCAGCTAACACAGCTAATGCTAGCTAGCTAGCAGTAAGGGTGAGAACTAGATAATGTCTGTGTTAAAATTTGTGTGCTGTCAACCTTGTTTGAACAGAAAGGTTTGGAATCCAGTCACTTTTACTTACTTCAGAACAATGTGAAGATGTAGCAGCTGCAGAGTACGGTGCAATCCAAGATTCGAGTCTGAAAATGAACAAGTGCTGACATCAGACGCTCAGCGCATGCGTAGTGTATGAAAAGTTGTCTGGAAAGCCTTTTTTACGTTAGCCAAACAAGAGATTTTAAGTATTAATGTTCATATTTGAGATGAAGTTCTTAGAACTCATTTTATTTAGTTGTAATGGACAGTTCAATCAACATGATAATAGCAGTCCATCTAACTAAAACACAAAATCACTTTTTAGAGTGGATGGTAGAGTGTCAGTAGTCAGGACCTCTTTTAGTTAATCTGCCCCTAAAACTTAATAAATGGGGATATGGGGTTTTGATAGCACATGACTATGCATGCTTTGGCTAGGTTTTAAAGCATATGGAACAAATTGCATACTCACAATTGGGCCTGGACTGGATGTCATTTTCATTAGACGTAGGCCTGTCGCACACTGTCTAGTTGTATCAGAACTTTTAGAGAGATGTTGTGAGCAATCAGGTTAATGTTTCCTCACATAACTGAGTTTAATGGAACTGGTGGGCACTGCATTAATATTTCAGCATGGAGATGGGCGCGTACACCAGTCCAATAGTTTCCGTCTGTCTCTCTCTGTCTCTCTCTCTCGCTCTCTCGCTCTCTCTTTCTCTCTCTCGCCATCTTTATCCAGCTCCCCTGAGGTGCTGTTCTGGGACGTTGTAGAGACTGCAGCACACTTGCAATGTGCTCCACACCTCTTCCCCCTGCTGGGCTCACAGGCACGCCATGTCTGCCTCAGTAATTCTGGTTGACATGGTGAAGTCACTGGCCTGAATGGCTCTTGTCATAAACTGGAAGACGAAGGAGTGGATAGCGTGTGTGTGGACTACTCTTTACCTGAGGGTGTAGGGTAAGATGGCATGGTTCAGCGCTCTGTGGCGTTTGTTTTGCCACAGGCACGGACATAGGATCCACAGTGACAGGGCCACGCAACCAGACTGGCCAGGGTCACCTCCCTCACACACAATTCTTCACAGCATTTCACTCGGACATACTGCAACAGCCTGTGACCAGTGCGAGGACTGTAGGAGATACACCAGTGGTCCGTATGGTTATGGGGGTGTATCGATGCACTTGTCATAGCAGCAGAATCTGAAAAAAAAGAGTTAAAATAAAGTATTTCTAAAAGCAAATATTTGGGTTAATGAAGAATAATAATAACATTACTTGGTGTGCATATGCTGCTGTCAGTCTCCCTGAGAAGCAAAGGGTCTCCAATCCTAGTTTTGGAGGGCTACCTTCCTACAGAGCCCAGTTCCAACCACAATTTTCCACACCTAATCAACTCTTCCTATGTCCCTGATTGGCTGGATCAGATGTATTAGAGTAAAGTAAGGGTGGGGGAGCTTACTGGATACAGGTTTGAACTGAACTGAACTCTACAGGAAAGCAGCTCTCCAGGGCTAGGGGTGGACAGCACTGCTGTAAAGCATGAAACAGTTTAAAAGTAAGAAAAGTCATACACAGCCCAGGTCCAACTCAAAGTTCCAGTCTCAAATCAACACCGATGAAGATATGATGACAATAGTAGCTAATTTACCTACATCCTCAGAAGATACAACCTTTACCAAGATTTGACTGAGTTCTCTTTGAATTCTCTTGTATTACGCTTACAATCATCAGATTCTTCGACTTGGGGAAAAGGTCCAAAGACAACCTCTGTTACATGACGTTTGTCCATGCATTGTATGCAATTACATGTTTTTACCAAAGAGGTCTCTAAAATCCTCAAACTATCAAAACTGAATGTAGCCTTAAGAATATTTCGAAACAAAAACTGAATTGTATTTCATTTTTGTCATATTGTAATAAACATATTATCATGTATAACTGTTCAATGCAAAACCCTTTACTTTAAAAGTACTTCATTAGCACTTTAGAAACACTTTCTCTCTTCCTACACTGGGGCTTAATCTTTACTACATGCACTAGGTAGAAAATTCAATACTGGAATACTGGCTGTTGTACTCCAACAAAGCATAGGATAGCTAAATAACAGCAATTGTTCAAAACATCCATATATGACAAATAGTGCAGTGTTTATCTGTAGAAGCTAGAATTCCAAAATTGGTGTAGTGCACTATTTAGGGGGTACGGCGTCTTTAAGAGCCAGCCTGGGTTTGATGCTACTTCTGACTAAAACGTAAACTTACTTCATTAGTACACTCGGTGGTCCATGCGAGCAGCATTATAGTCAAAGATTATTCTATTAACAGCACAAGCATTATTTGTGACGTGGTGCAGTAATACAGAGTTCAGTTAATATGAGGCGACCATAGGTGGGTATTTTCTTTTACAACAACTGTTGTAAATGCTGCTCAGCAAATCTGAATTTAGGACTGAAACTATCTGCTTTATAAAGATATTTTTCATAGTAGTGTGTTTTTTTTAGTTTAGCAGTTATTTAAAAATGGTTAATGATGCAGTCTTAGAAAGACCAGCAATTTAGCCTTGTAATAACACTATGAATAATTCTGCCTACTAGCAGGAGGTCATGGCCACTATAAACCCACTGTGTGAGTGTTACTCTAGATACATTGGATTTGTATTGCTGTGCTCGTGGGGTGCTGCAGGCTTAACAGCACACAACAGTGTGAGACTTTAAGGAGACATTCTCTGGGGCTAAATCTTTCTGCAGTGTGCATGTCTAAGACAGCTTCTCATGCTATAGAAAGTCACTGCAGCTCTCAGGCTCTGGCTCCCCGCTGGTGTTTGGGTGGCGGGTGGTGCCTGTTCTCTGGATTGTGCCAACAGTGTGTGAGTGGCACCTGTGAGGAAGGGGGGAGGGGGTCTACTGCCTGAAGCCTGCCCTTGCCTTACAGAATAGTCACATATATTTCACATGCGTAGAGTGCAAAAGCCTATATAAGTGAACACACTTTTTTTTTTCACATACCTCCTTTTCTGTCTTGAGTTCTCTCCTTTTTTTTAGTTGTGGACTCAAGAGTATTTATCAAGAGTTTCTTGTTCTTGGTTAGAAGTGTGTTTGGTCCTGACTACTCAGTGCACTCCAACCACTGACTGATAAGATAAACGTAAACCTGTAAATAATGGATTTCCTCATAGAGAGCTCATTAAAGACTTGAGACTTGCCTGCTAGAAAAAACACCAAAGACCAGCATGACTGATCATCAAAACCAACATGTGTTGTGTTTTTACACTGGCACGCTGGACAACCAGAATGACCATGTATGGGTGACTAGCCAAACAAAAATCAGCATCTTAGACGATCATGAAATTCTTTTGTTTTTCATTTCAGCAGGGTGGAATCACACTCCTGTCAGAAGTTTGCTCTCTGACTCGCATGTTCACTGACTCGCTACTGAACTCAGACATGAGACTGAAGACTTGCAGAACTCCAGCTTGAAAAAAAATAAATAAAATAAAATAAATAATGGACCTATCAGGGCCAGAAGTACCTCAAGCAGTGAAAGCTGTATGTATGGGTTAATCTAGCTGAATTTTGAGATCACATTATTTGAACATTTACTAAACCTTCAGCTGCTGGACTGGCTATAACTATATCACTATCAATTTAGAATTGGCAACGCAGGAAAGGTGTTTTAAGTTGGGGTGCAGAAACTTGAAGCAGCATATATGTGACATGAACAATGAGATTATGTGAAATTACTTGACTTTTTTCTATTTGAATTTCTTTGATACTTTACATCAAACAGAATATATCATGTTGCATTATAATGAGGCGAGAGCCGACAATACATAAATACAACTGACACATCAAACCGCTGGTGCACATCCTTTCTCCGTCTTTCATTCTGGACGATCTTTATGCAAATGAACGGAGCGGCGAACAATCAGATTGCTGATCTGTGGTGCAGTAAACGATTGTGTCAGGTCCACAGTCACACTGTGTGGTTTAACACTGAAATGTGCCCTGAGCTGGATTACAAGCCTTAACGGTTAACTCTCTCTGATCTAAGGTTTGTCTCCATGTTAAGTGTTAAGGTTGCTCCAGAGGACAAACCTAATTTCACTGCAAACATATTTCACTGTTTAAACCACAGAAAGCCTGATGTGACTGATGGCAGCCAAAACCGGAGGACAACCATCACCACAGCACTGCAGGATCAAAGTAAACAAAAACGTTGGCTTTTATAGGCCAGCATGGCTTATCGCTAGCAAAACCAGCACATGTTGTGTTTTGATGCTGGTATGTTGGTAATGTGTTTAAATCAATAAAACTTATTGCCAGTGTCTGTACACATATTGGAGTTATGGTAGGTTGTATTGATACTGATTGGAAAAATATGTGCAAGGGATTTTTAAAGACCTAACAACTTAATAACTTTGATAGCGGTTACGGTGACACTTCTTATGAACCCTGTATTTAAAATGCATTATGAATGCATTAAGTTGTTTTATGGCACACATAATAATACTAGAATGCCAGACATTAGGTTGTATAATTTCTCTCGAATAGTTAGAATTACATTATTAACATTTTATAAAGCATATATAAAGTATATGACTTTATAAAGTCTGGATTATAATGCATTATAATCAGTTCATAAGAATATTGTATACACTAATGTTGAAGAGCGTTATGCCAGGCCATTGCAGGCCTTAGGTGAAGATAAATATTTACATCTAAATGTTAATACAGGAATTACAAAACAAAAGTGAGAAAGTGAGCTTAAAGCCACTGCTAATGTTAGCCATATTGCTAAACAAGGCAGCAATTTAGCTGTAGATGCTAACTGCTAACATTGTAGTCCCTGTAGCCAGCTAGCCTAGCATTACAGTTTCTAGTTATCTAAAAATAAACAAACTCAATCAACTTCATATTTCATATAACTTAAAAATATAGAAGTGCCAGGTCCACTAAAAATCAGTTCCTGTTCTTTCACTCCATACAAAATCTTCATTCATGTTCAGGAACAATAGCAAGTGTTGACCTGGATGTACAGCTAGGTCTGATGTGATGCATAAAATAATATACCAGAACCCAGAAAACACACACTGTTGTCACAATGTTGCAAACCTTCTTACAACGTTGCTACAACGTTTTTACACTGTGGCGTTTTTAAGTTGAACAAAAGTATCACAACGTTGTCACAATATCATAAATAATGTTGTTTTACAGTGTTATAACTACCTGTTAGCATAGAAGGTTATGACAATGTACTGACAACATTGCCACTACATTCTCAGAATGTTGTCACAATGTTTCCAGGTAACCTTGTTATAGTGTCTTACAGTGCATATCAACAGTCATGTGTACAGTGTGTGTTTACAGAAATTATAATGCATCGTGAAACATGACATGACATAAAGTTACATACTCTTGTTTAATAAAGTGTTATGCATGTCACTAAAACTACTTCTAAGCATTTCCCCTTCTACTTCATTACTTAAGGCATTATAGGACTTTAGGTATGCATTTATAAAGCATTATGAATACAGGATCCATAGGAAGTGTCACTGCAGTGCAAAGCCATGTATAACATACTGTGACTGGTATAGCGAACTTGACTTTTTTTTTTTTTTTACAAACAAAGCCGTGTACAATATCCTATCATAAAAACTCAGCCAGCTGTATTACTTTTGCGCTTCATTACTTACCTTCGGCCTAAAGCTTTTCACACCGACAATTATGCTCATGAGAGCACATGCGGTTCCTTTCTGCTCTTTCTTTTTGCTTTCTGCCACATGGCTGGATCATGTTGCGGACTTTAATGGACTGAGCGCCCCAGAGTGACTAGACGTTGTAAGGAGAGAGAGAGGGAGAGAGAGAGGGAGGGGGGTTGGAGAGATGAACGCGTTGACTCCCTTCCCTTTGAACAGACTGGCTCTCCAATCTGTGGAAACAGTATCCAGCATGACCCTGCCCAGGCTTTGAAGAGACGACTTGCTGCTGTAAATGCCAGCTCTGGCCAGGGGCGCTGCGTTAATAATTGAATAGAGGGAACTCGACAATGCCACACTTCCGCTTTCTGAAAGATCATGACGGGGGCTTCTCAGTTACAGGTTATGAGTGGAGAAAATGGAGCTCCGCTGTACAGCCTCCATCAACGTTGGTTGCACTAAGAGTCTAGATGAAATAACAAAGGCTCTGCGCTAGGTGCTAGCCTTAGGGTCAGTTCGGACGGCTGTGGGGAGGATGCTTTTCCACACTGTGGCCCATGCCTGGAGTAGGCCGCAGGGTAGGCCATTGTCTGCGGCTGTTTCCATCGATCACAAGGAGAGGTCTCAGAATTCCACAGTCTCCTTGTCATTACCTGACTCATTCGTTTTCTTTTGCTTTTGACCGGGAGCCAAACCTCAAAACCTTCCCTACACACACGCCCAAAGAGCAATGGCCTATTACTTGTCCAGTGACCTTCAAAGAGTACGACACTAGTAGGGCCTCATGGCTCTGAGTAATGAAAATGCTTCCTGTGGCCTCCAATAGCTGATGTACTGTGTTGGTTTTTTTTTGGAATGTTTTCATTTTCTCCAGCCTTGTATTTTCACTCCTCGTCTCAAGTCTTCACTTCATACGAGAGCTCACGGGTCACAGCTGCTATGATAAGCCGTGCAGAGCCATTGAATAAAAGTGACTGAATGATATAATCTCCTTTGACATTGCGGCATGACAGATGTCAGACAACGTGAGAAGTGGTTACAAGACGCTGGCTGAATTAAACGCGATGGACTCGGCTCAACACGGTTCTAGCCATGAGGTCTCCCGTGCTTGACTCGTCACAGCTTTTGTTGGAGAACTACATGAAAAGTGATGGATGTGCGCAATGAACTTGTCTTATGCGAGCATCCGGAGACAGCTTTGATTGACAGATCTATCCCAGCTCCCTGTAATGAATGGCATGGTGTTGTTCACTCCACTGCTGTTTAAGAGAGTGGGAAACCAAGACCCATTAACTAACAGAGATGTAAAAGGGGCAACTCAAAGGAGTAGCACAGCATTCTCCAATCCACTCCCTCTCTGCCACACTGGCGATATACAATTGAAAAGCATAGAAAACAACATTGACCTGTTTCTGTGTACGTAGTAAGAGGCCTGATTGCAAGTATTCTGTTGTGTTAGCAGATATAACATCTTTTACAGTAGCTTGAACATGTCAACATTGTTGTCCATGCTAATGGCGCTAATGATACACTGCAATGATACTACAATACATCTCAAAGCAGCCTAGATAGCATGCAGACGTAGGACACACCTAGCAAAGATATGGCACTGTCGCCACTGGCAACCTGTATGTGAGCCAAAGGTGGCCCAGATATAAAAAAAATCATATGGCCCATACGTTCCAAAACAGATCAGTTCCTCCTCTGGCACAGATATGGCAGAGCTGCCTACTGGAAAACTGCATGTGAGCCAAAAGTAGACCACATATATAAAAACTCACATGGCCTACATGCTCCAAAACTGATCTGGTTTACTTTCAGCACAGATACAGCAGAGCTGTCTACAGGCAAACTGCATGTGAGCCAAAAGAAGGCTTAAGCTGTGGCTGGGCTAAATTCTGGCCCATATCATCCCTGAGATATGGTTTAATGTGGGTCAGGTTGTGGCGGAGTTCCGGATGAAGTCATCGCCGGCGTCCTACGATAATATGTAAGTTAGTAATAAGAGTGGGCCAAGACTCATTTGCTATCTGGGAACACTAAGTAAAGATTCTCCCTTAAAATAACAGCTCTAAAATCATTTTGATGGTACGCTGACTTATAATAGAGGGAATGGCGTCTGCTGTAGCTCCATGTAACGGAACGAAGGCCCTCTGTAGAACACTTTACAGCACCATGTCACATACCAACTATAGATCTTCAGCTAGATGTGAAAAGATGTTAGCTAAGTATTCCCAGCATTGAAATCATGACAGGCTGCAAATATTGGAGAAGAAGTTGTTGGAGGAAGCAAGGAAGAGAAAAAGACAGAACAGCCGAGCAAGTTGGTGAGAGCTAAAAGAGATAACAGGATACAAGACAGTCTCAGAGTCAACAGGAAAACACTGAAAATCTGACAGCAGAGTGTACTGTACTGTGCGACATAGTGTGTAACCTTATCTCTGTCATCATTGTTATAGTTTTTCTGGATTCCAAAAATAATCAAACCTCAGTCTCAGTCAGTTGTGAGTCTCATGCCAAAAAGGCTCTGAAAGTTTGAATCTCCTGTAATAAAATTTGGATATTATCTTGTAATATGGTTGTTTCTCTTCTGATTATCTGTTTCTCTTCTTTTTCTTCTCTGATGTTGAATCTGACTTCCCTCTGTGTGTTCATCCAGGCTATATGGATGCTACAGGATAGACTTTACACACAGAAACTACCAAAACTGTGAGTGTAATCTGTAACGTGCATATGCCTGTAAGTGAAGAGTCGGATTCAGTATCTTTCATCTCGTCTAATGTACGTGTACAGCGGTCTAAAGGGGGACTCAAAGCGCGATTTATATTAGCCAAAAATTCTGCTTTAGATCCATCCATCCATTATCTTCCGCTTTATCCCACTAGTCCGGGTCAAGGGAGCCAATCCCAGCATCATCGGGTGAAGACGGGGTACATCATGGGCATGTCGTCAATCCATCGCACGGCCAATATACACTCGCTGGCAATTTAGAGTGACCGAACCACCTACCATGCATGTCTTTGGACTGTGCGAAGAAACCCACTCAAAAGCACTCAGGAACCCAGAGCATCCTGCTGTGAGGCGACAGTGCTAACCACTACACCAGCGTTCTGCTCTGCTTTAAGCTTTAGTTAATACAACATTGCTGTTAAAAAAAACAAGCATTTCCTAAGTAGTAACTTTACAGGAGAACATAAAATGTTAAATGTAGGAAGTATTTTTTGAGCATTTCAATTGGTCCATTCTTTATTAAATTAAAAAAAAGTTAAAAAAAAATGAAGAAACCTCTTTTTAGGACTGTAATGATCCACTATTTCTCATTTTGACTACATCTGACTACTTAACTTCTCTGTAGACGTTTTGTAAAACTTGTCCTAACATGATTCAAGCATTTCTTGTCTGCTATAAATTATCTAATAAAAATACTTTAAAATTAAGTACGAACAGGCCCACATTTGGAACTAATATGAAAATCGTGATCTAGTCTTTTGGAAATATTAGATTTATTGACTAGATATTTTGCTTGCCAAGATACATTATTTTGTTTTATAGATTATCTTAAAAAACATTGGAGCATTCTTTTAAAGCCCTGACTCTTAGGGGGAAAGTTTACAGTTAAACAAATGAAAGAATGAACATTCTGATTAGACATAAAAACAACAATGCCATGATCTTTACAGTTGCACTGGCTTAAATTACGATGTCTATCAATCTTCTCACTTGGCAAGGAACCAAGTAGAGAGAAAGAGAGACAGACCTAAGATAACCCATGCAGATCTGTCTCCTGGCGCTTCCTCTGTCTCTAAAGCGGACAGCCAGCCTGCGATGCGAAGCCAAAGTGACGCTGGTATCAGTCCACATTTGCATTAGGAGCCTACAGTGCATGACAGGAGCTTGCCTGCAGTGATGTTTCTGTTCCACAAAGCTCTGCGTTTAAAGAGAGCCGTCTGGGCTGCTCAGCGTCATGCTGCTGCCTCTCTGACACAGTCTTATTAATAGGCCAGCCTGCCAGTCTCCAAAACCCACTTTCATTTCTCTCTCTGTCTCACACATAGCCGAGCCTCCGAAACACTGCATCCTGATAGCACAGCTATATATGCAGCTTCTATTTGCAGCATGTACACCAACACATGTCTGTATAGATGGAATGATAACTCACTTACATAACACACTCAAAGATTCAATCAAATTCTGAAAGTCCATCTGAACCATCACTGTCCACCTCTAGAGTCTCATCAGAGCTGCTTACAATCTGTGAAAATCTATGTATTAGCAAAGGGCTTCATATCTGAGTACTGTCTTATAGCCATCAGACATCAACAGGTGAAGGATATCTTTACAATCCCTAGCGGCAATTTGTCGTACAGACAGCAATATCTAGCAAAAATATAATAATAATAATAATAATAATAATAATAATAATAAAAACCTGGTCCTGATGGGTTAAGTAATAAACTTAATACATCTTATAATAAATACAATACAGTGAGTAATAATGAGTTAAAAATAAAAATACTATTACATAACCTTCACCTAAAATTATTTAAAAGATGAACTGCGGTCATGACAAATCAGTTCTTAAATCTATTTGTCCCACATATATGCAAATTGTATCTGGCCAGACTCTATACTCCATAAACAGAGGGTGGCTAAGATCTGATTAAATAGACTGGACCTGACCTACAGATGAGTCAAATCATTCAGGGTTGTAGCTGCAGTTTTGCTGTACACTTTAACAATACCATGCACTTTGTTTCTCTTTTAAGAATAAGGACTGACAAATAAGAATGTGAGAACATAATAAAACAAGAATAAAACACACACACACAACTCTCAGCGTTTTCCCTTCTACAGGGGTCGCCACAGCGAGGCAACTCGCACGCTAAATTTGGTGTTTTATGTCACATTCCCTTCCTGACACAACCCTCGCCACGTACCCAGGCTTGGGACAACACACACTTGCGCACACTTTCACACCTATGAGCAATTTAGAGTGACCAATCAATCAAACATGCATCTCTTTAGACTGTGGGAGGAAACCGGAGTACCCGGAGGAAACCCACTCAAGCACGGGAAGAACATGCAAACTCCACACAGAACGGCCCGGACCAGCAATCCCACCCATATCGTCTTGCTGTGAGGCTTCTACCTAAAGCTCAACGCTCAGCTTGTCGTCAATTTCAGGGCCAAAATAAGCTTATTTATAATCATATTCACAATAGTGAGGATGATGATCACAAGCCCACTATTACCATAATCTGACAGAAAAGTATAATTTCTGAATATATATATATATATATATATATATATATATATATATATATATATATATATATATATATATATATAATTTATCTGACTAATGTTATCTACTGTAACACTCGACAGCATATATTGGGCCGGTATTGTCAGGTAGAAGTAACCAGAGTTCTGTTTTGGACAGTACTAGTAGTACATGTCTAGAGTAAATGGTTGAAGTGTACAGAGTTTTCACAGTATTACACTTTACTGACCAGCTGTCTACTGGAATAGACTACAGTGACTCGCACTGCTTGTTGAAGTTTTCAGTGCAGCAAGTCAATGCTGTTGACATGCTGATGTTAAAAAAAGTGTGCCTGTGCTTTTTGTGTGACCATTAGTGAAGAGACCTTTGTCTGTCTTTTAAATTTATTTAAGGTAAACAGTGATTTAGTGCATGATGACCCTCAATTTTCTGATGTTACTGGCAGCAGAATAATCAGAAGTCTGGACATAAATTTACCCCATTAACCTAATGCTAGGCATTGATTTCTTTGTTTTTATGTAACACCAGAACTAGAAATGAACTAGATAAACTAGATAAAGATGGCTCCCACCCTCTTTATCACACAGTGATGAGACGCAGGAGCACATTCAGTGAGAGACTCATTCAGCCAAAATGCACTACAGAACGCCACAGGAGGTCATTCCTACCAGTGGCTATCAAACTTTATAACTCCTCCCTGAATGTACGACACCTTTCACATGTACAGTGATACCAGTAGAACTATAATTTAATTATGTATGTAAGAACTCAAATGTGCAATAACTTTCTTACTTCTAAAACTCTTACTGCTGTATACGGTATATCTGTACTTAATATTATAGACACAGTCACTTTATATTTTATTCTTTACATCTTATTATTCTATTGTAATATAAGACTTATATATGTGTACATACTACAAATTTCTCTTATGTTGTAAATTATTATTAGAGTGTTTATTCTTCTTCTGCTACTGTAAAAACTGCAATTTCCCCCTGGGATCAATAAAGTATTTCTGATTCTGATTCTGATTCTGAGAAGGCTCACCTATTAACAATCACCCCTTTTCGTCTACTACTGCTACTGCCATGAGCTGGCTTATGCTCCCTATCAGAATAATTGTATGAAGTAACAGAGGCCAGAATGGAGGAGTTGCTTTGTATCTGACTCAGATATCTCCAAACTGACTACTGCCTATTCCTGTAGGTTTGCTAGTCTGATTATAGACACGACTGATGGTACCATCGTACCTGCTGTGAATAGCAGATTACAAAATGTTTTGTGGGAATCAAATCCTGAGATTTTAGGAATTTTAACAGTATATTGGATCATAATGTGATGCATACAATGATGTATAGAAACCCAGAAGTGAATGACAGGAGTGTGTCATCACTGGTACAGAGATATAGAAAAAGGCAATGTAGCCAGTACTTTAGTACAAACCGTAGACAGATATACTTTTGGTCATTTTTAGAGTACAGTATGTCATACAAAGTCAGCGACTACAGAATTAACAACATGGCATATTCAAGGTGTGGGATGACTGATTAGTTTTTAGCTACATTAGCCACGTAGCACCAGTGGAAACATAAAGAAACAAACATCAGACTCTAAACATGTCTTGGCTGACTGCCTACATTTGGGGTAAGGGGAAATATAAATCAGATTTCTGGCCAAACCATCACTTCAAGATTTAATATATGTCAAAGTAACGAGGTCAAATGTACCATGTTTCTCAGAACCATGCAAAGCTTTCATAATTGGTGGAATGTCAAAGGCGCATTAAATATTTGACTTCACATATTAATTTTAGCCTTGGGTGCTGAAAGTCTGCAGCGTACAGATATCTCACACCGTTATGAAAAGAAATCTAGGAGGCTGAACTGTAAAATATGTTCAAGCATCTAATATTACTGTTAAGAAACCCTGTTTTATACATGCTAAAACTTTGCATCTTAACTTCATGAGCTTTTTCACCAAAGATAAGTAAGAAGAGCTGTCAGTCATCATGTACTTATGTTGTTCACAATCTCTCTATAACAACAGTGTATAGACAGAACTCATTATCATGGTCATAAAAATCAGTTTGAAAAGTTTTTTGTCATGTGACATGATGCATTTTCATGCTGTAAATAGCTGATAGAAGATGTGGTTATGCAGGGATTCACATAGTCAGCAACAATACTCAAATAGGCTCTGGCATTAAAGCAATGAATAATTGATATTAACAGTCTCAATGAGTGTTAAAAATACATACCCCAAACCATTACACCACCTCCACCATGTTGTGTCCAAAGATTCATGCTTTCGGTGACGAATACCAACCCCACCATTTGAAAATCAAGATTCATCAAACCAGGCTTCATTTTTCTAGTCTTCAGTCCTGTTTTTGCTGAACCTGTGTCCACTGTAACCTCAGTTTTCTGTTCTTGGCTGTGAAAGGTTGAACCCAACAAGGTCATCTACTGTTGTAGCCCAAGGTGGCATGCATTCTGAGATGATTTCTGCTCTGAATGGTAATCTGAGTTACCATAGCTGTTCTGTCAGCTTGAACGAGTCTGGCCATTCTCTGTTGACATATCTTATTAACAGGACTGCCGTTTACCAGATGTCTTTCTTTATTCCACAATTCTAAGAATGATGCATGAAAGTCACAGGATATCAGCAGTTATAGGAACGCCCAGCCTGTGTGGCAACAACAGTCATGCCATGGTCAAAATCGGTGAGATAAAAAATTTCCATGCTGATGGTTGATGTGAACATTATCTGAAGCTGCTAACCTGTTCTATGCACTGCTGCCACATAATTAGCCAATTAAATAGTTACATTAGGTAGTAAGTAACTTATAGACATTTTAAAGACTACAAGACTGCAATTACAAGACTGTCCTTAAAGAACACGCTCAGGTTCTTCTTCTCTGTTATAAGCCTGGCCCAGAGTCTGCACATGGGTCCTTAAACAGGCTAGAGCCTCCAAGGTTGCTAAGGCCTACACATGGTTTACCTCACCGCTGCAGCCTTCCAGCTGCTAATAGAACCATTTCCAGCTCCAGTGATGGACGCTGTCTGGCCGGTGTCCTGAGGGGGAGGCCCACTGGTCAGACCAGAGGAAGCATGGTTGTTCCAGCGAAGAACAAATCCTCACTCAGAGCCCCCTCATTCTCTCTCCAGAAGCCTGTCACGGGTCCTAAATCAGTCCACTTCATCAGGCAAAATAACTAGACTGGAAAACACCGTTGCCACGGCTGCTGCTGAAGTCATTAATTACTCCAGGCCAGCGTCGGGAGCTCTTGGGTGTAGACTCGGTTCCACTGAAAGGTCCATCGAGCTGAATGAGGTCATGTCAGGGAGCTGGCCGATCTCTAATGACACTGATGATGGTAGCAGTGATGATGAGGTAATAGCCCTCATTCTAATCAAAGTGTGTAGAAGCTGCAGACTGGAATACAATACCATGCATGGATGAGTAAAAAAAGGCGATAGGTGATGGGTGAAGGTAGAGGGAGCTTCATGGATGTAGACTTCCAATGTCATCTGGACATTGTCTGGCTCCTCGGCAGTGGCCTCAGCCTAACTTTTGACCCTGGGGGTTCATTAGTCAGAGCTAAGAGTAACAGAGAGGAAGCTGTGAGGTCAACGTTGAGCGAGGATCATCAGTTCTGATTATGGTGGGCCAGAATCCAGCATAGTGAGGTGATTTTCAGTCTCAAACACACCTTGTTCTCCACCAACATATTCTACAGGGCCAGTTTAGAGGTCTGTGTGAACCCAAGCCATACTTGCTTTGAGACCTGGCCTGGACAGGCCCAAATAGTATTGCTAGACATGAAACCGGAACTTAACTTAAAGCTTCAACACACAAACGTATTGTGGCAATGAGATTTTATAGTGTTTCGCATTGTAACAAAAATTATACACACTTATCTCAACTTATCTGCTGTAGCTGGCACTGACTTAACTGGTGCAAAGAAACACCCTGACACTGACATTTGTTTCTGGCTGTTTCTGGCTGTGGAATGGCTGCATTCACGGTATATATGTTGCTAAAGAGTGATGTTACGACCAGCTCATAATGTTTTTATAAAAACATTGAAACAAGCTTTCTATTATTTTTTCTCTATGGTAAACTGAGCTCTAGCAACAAAAAGCAGTATATATGACATTTTTAACAGGAATCATATAAACATGGTATGTCGTTATTTGATGCCCTGTATTTAAACAGGGCATAACTGGGTCATTAAATCATAATTAATGCACAGTTTGGCTTTTTAATTTAAAATAGTTTGTACAAAATAAAATAAAATAACCAATTTTGGTAAAAAAAAATATTTTACATTAAGAAACTACATTAAGAAAGACAAAAGAAAAAATGCAGAAAAAGCATGTAAGTGTGCAAAACATATGTAAACATAGTAAATTACTTTAAATTATACGCATAAAAATAACTCATAAGAAAACAAAGCCAAGTCTGACCTAAGCCAGATAAGAAGTGGCCCGAAAACTGATATTTTGACAGGCCTTGTTGGACTCAGGTTGGGTAGCAGGCCTTTAGGCTAGATAGATTAGAAAATGCCATTTTCACATTCTAGTGTACACGGAGAAACCGGAGAACTTGTTATGTTCTTTCATTCTCTCTATGACAACAGTATTTATACAGCACATTGTCATTGTTTAATATATATTATTGTCGAGCTTGTAACAATAGAAGAACTCTTTGGGTGCTATATAGAACCGTTTTCCAATAGAGTTATTGAACCATATACAACACATTCTACATCAATCTAAAAAAACATTTTCTATGCAATTAACCATTTTAGCAAGCAAATGGTCCTTGGAGTGTTTATGGTTCTATATAGAAGCATGGTTCTAAATTGTCTTTGCTAAAGAGCCATCTTTTTAAGAGTGTACATTAAAAAATACATATTTAGAAACGAAACCTGGTTCAAATCTGATTCTAAACCTAATACTGTATTGGGCTCTATGTTTTGGGTAGCAGATCTTTAGGACAGATAGATTTGAAAATGGAAATGTTTTTTCGTCACACACAATGAGAAGTCTATATACAGTACATTGTATCTGATTAACATAAGGGTATTATTTTAAATAAAAATAAAACTACTACATAAAATCAACCCGACCAACCCTGTTGTTGCATGAGAAAAAAAATATTTTATAACTATAATTTTTATAACTATTAATTTTATAACTATAGCTACATTTATAACTGAACACATATTTTATAATTAGCTGGACAGCATAACAACATAGTTCATTATCATAGACTCCTTAGAAGTTTGATTTTTGAGATATTTAAGGGTCTAAGGGGTCTAAGAGGTTAATTAAGAGGTCCCGGACCCCCCAGGAACTACTGTATTTCACACCTTGACCTCAGGTCCTTGTAGGACAATTTTATTAGAATGCTTCAGCAGCCAGCTTTAATCTCTCTTTTACAGTCAAACATATCTGTGTGCAAAATATATATACACCATTCTTGTGTAGACGATAAAGCAGATTTAATTCACTGCTGTAGGACAGATCTCTGTGCGCTCATTACTGACATAACAAACCGCCTGGCTTGGCTAGCATGCACATACTCAGTGTAGGCGTCTTCCTGACATTTCAGCATTTCAGTCTGGTCAGAAAACTGATTATCTGAAAGAGGCAGGTTTGAACAGGAAAATCAGCTAAATGTGCTAGACTTTGACCCCCCCATTACCAGAACCGATTAGGCCTTTTTAAAGATCCAGGGGCTGCAGGCCTGCAGGGACCTGTGGTGGTCCACTGTCAGGCTAAACATAATGGAGCAAAGTTTCCTGGTCCCCAACTGCCGAGGGTCTGTAATCAGGCTTTCTCAGACGACAGGCGTCTCAGGCTCTGCTGGTGTCAGTACGCCCCCAGGGTCTGAGCCACTTCCTTTGAGTTGAGTTAGCATTAGCTGCTAGGGACAAGCTAAGCATTGTGCGAGAGAGAAGTTAGTTGCCGGGTCTTATCCTTTTGGTCCGCGCCACAGAGAGGTCACAAGGCCCCACTGTCTTTCGGCTAATTCAATTATGTCAAAGGGGCTCAGTGGACACAGTGTCAAGCCAGCTGCTGTGTGTGAGGGGTTTTTATTTTTAGGTCTTTACTACACGGGTGCCGAGGTTAGAGTAGAGGCACAGAGGACATCTGGCTGGATAGGCATCTCCTGTCTGCTCAGCCATGAAGATTCAATCTGGATTTCAAAAACATGTATTGATTGAAGGTAATGAAAGTGGAACGCGAACGGTGTGGACACAGAGTAGAGTCTCAGCAGGTAAGGCCTGTTGGTGAACTGCTGGGCGACCCCCCTCTTGCTTGTTGACAGGTCTTGGAGGGGCTGCAGAGCCAGTGGGAGTTCCTTGATTTGATATTACATTAAACAATTACAAGTTCAGCAGATGATCTTAACTTATATAATTTAATTATGTTACAAAAGTAGACAAGTTTAGCATGAACTGTATTGCTTAATGACTCCTTGGTCCTCAATTAACACTACATTTACATATATTACATATAGTTTGTTATCAATCAAATATAATACATTTACTATTTTATACTGTGAAAAGGGGGTAACACATCCATTGTATGAAGGACCAGTTTCCAAAATGCTTTGTGCCATAGATGAGACCTTTTTGCAATTAAAGATAAACACAATGTAACTAGTAACACAAACAGTTGTACTTGTCAAGCTATTATTGAGCACATTAAGTAAACATTAGCAGTGCAGACTAGAAAAAAATATGTGCACACTATCACCAAAACATTCCCTAACTGTGAAGTATGGTGGAGGGAGCATCATGTTTTAGAGCTGCTTTGCTGCCTTGGGGCCTGGACACCTCGCGATCACTCAGGGAGCACATGTAAGGGCAACAGTCCCTGCCCTCTATGTAAAGACCATGGAAGTAGATCAACTAGAGAACTGTGTTTTGGAAAGGCTGATAATGCTATTGAGATGCTGTGGTATGACCTGATGGCACAAGTACAAGTAAGACATCTCAGGAATACTGAGGAACTGAAACTAATTTGCAGGGGAACAAAATTCTTCCTCAACATTGTGCAAATTTTGTTTGCAGCTAGAGGAAACATCTGGTGGAGGCAATGCTGCTGAAGGGGATCCACAGGTTATTCAATTAAAGTGTTTTCTAGTCTGCATTGGAAGTGTTTACTCAATGTGTTCAATAAAAGATGCGCAAAGTGCAACTGTTTGTGTTATTCGAAAGCATTTTAGAACAAAACTCTTTATATGTTTTTGTTATAAATGTCATAAAGTCATAAATGCACACTAGAACCTGTCGATACAGAATGTAAACTGCATGTACAGTGCTGTGCAAACATTTTAGGCACTTGGGGACAACATCTTTAATTATTTAATTAGTATTAATAGAGTATGCATAATACAGTGGTTTAACATATGTCATTGTGTTTATTTAACCCTTTTCAAGCTTTTCCTAGTAGCAACCCAGAATTAATTACAGTTTTCATCTAATACCTGCTTTGACTACTCAGTGCTTTATTAAGCTAAATCAAGATTGCTGCTGAAGGAACGGTATACATTCATACAATGTCTGGGGTGTCCAGGAGAAATCTGGAACTCAAACTCGTTCTTCAAACTGGCACACAAGATATTACCTACTTCTTTCACAATAAGATATTTATGTTACTTTGTATCGTATTTATACTTATTTACATCTGTTCTAATGATATCAGGTGCTCTTACTGGTGATAATTATTACTAAGATAAAGGGTTTTACACAATAAGACTTTTGCTCAGTAGTGTAAATGTAATTCATTGTGTAATTTACTATGGGCCTGATTACATAATTACATAAAACAGTAAGAAAATAGTTCGGTACTTCTAGAACTGATTGGGTGTAAGGTCACATAGTACAGTAAATTGGTTGGAGGAGTCTGAATGAACCTGCTTGAACCTTAGAGAATCTCCATTTGCGTAATAGGTTTTAGATGTAATTTAAATGACAGCTTATATAATACTCCGCAGGCCGTGGCCTAGCCTGTATAGGAACATGGTGTTTGGAATCTCAGGGTTTTTTTTTTTAACGGCAACTTTATGTGCCACTTTCTTTGCTTAACTCGATTTCAAGTGACTCGGTTTTATTGCCACCATAAATATACACATGGGCTATAAAGCTACATTTACAAAAATAAAGCAATAAACAGCCGTTATATGTTTGTGTTCGACCAATAATGTTCCTGAACAATGTAAAGATATTAAAATTCCCTAACACTCTCTCTCAGTCCCTCATTTCATCTCGTAAAACACGCTCTGCCTCCTAATTCCCCAAAGCAGTTAGGGTTTCAGGGAACCTTCCCAGACTTCTAAGAATATTTGTCACAAGCCTGGCTTTAGAAAACAGTAATATTCTGAAGTGCTGTATTCTGGTAGGCTTAATCACTTTATCTCTCCTTTAATGAGACACTTGTTTTAGCACATGCTGTCCGAGACATTCAACAGAATGAGTCAGATCAAGAGGTGGCAGTTGCGTTCTGTAGTGATTTGGAGGTGGAACACGAAACCAAGCATAATTTCCAGCCACGTTGGAACATACCCACTCGCAAACAATGTTGTTTTGTACATTTGTTATTCTGTCACGACAAATAACGAGAGGACCACAGATACACCTGACTCACCATACAGACAGCGGGGGACCGTTGGAGTTCAGTTTGCACCTCTATAATAATCTGTGTGATCATTTCTGATAGAGGAGTAGAGGTATGTGGTTTAAGTACACACATTTGTAGCCTGTAAAAGACATGCCTTGTTTTATTTGTAGTTTTTCAGCACCTTTCAGCATAAAAGCCCTGACACAGCTGTTTTCCAATTCTGATTGAAATGCATTGGTTTAGTTGCTGTTCCTGTCTGCACTCAGTAGCATATCCAGGACCACCTAACTCAGTGGTCAGGGTGCAGGCCCGGGAACAATTTTCTCAGGTGTCTCATTGTCAAAATAATTTCTGAATGTTTCTATGACCTTAAGAAGTTCTACTTAATGTTGTGAGTTCAGAATCAGACTTCATCGCTTTACTCACCAAGAGTGTACCTGTTTTACTTGTTTTTTTTTTTGTTTGTTTTATTTCTATTTGTCACGCCCTGCGTGAGTCTGCTCAGCCCAGAGACTATGGTTCCCAGAGGCAACCAGCTGATGACATCAACATTAGGCATCCGTCGGTGTCTAATAGATCTAAGTCTCCAGAATACTATCGCACCTGTTTGTCATTAATGTGTGTTTACATGAACTGCTTTGTTGCCTCAGCTCTTTTCAAGGTTTTGTAAGTTGCAACCCTGAGCGTATCATCTTTTGCCTTCCTGTTATCGACCTGTTTTTCTGTTCTCTATTTTTATCTTTTGGATTTTCCCTCTGATATATAGTTCGATGATCAGTTTTGACCCCCCCTGTTCTCGTTTACTCCTCTGGATTTACCCTATTAAAGACCCTCCTGATTCTGCGTGTGTCGACTCTGTCAATCGGTTCTGACATTATTTATATCACTTCTTTTGCTTCTGCCAAAAAACACTTCAGCCATTGTTGTACTTACTCTTCCTTTCATTGGCTGCCTGTCCTTAAATTGTCTAACCCAGAGCAGCACCTTCTTCACAACTGACAAGAAGTTAGAATACGCCGTCAGAGCAGGGTTACTTCTTCTTCCTCTCATTTTGGAATGTTGGAAGACGACAGCGGAGTGACTCACTATCACCTCTTAAGGTAAAGAGTGATATAAAAGACAGGACAGGCCAGGGCTAGCTGATCAGCATGTTAACTTCAATAGATATCCTTGCAATACAGTACATAGACATCTGTGACGCATCATCAAAACTGTTATTTCTTCCCATTCTGTTGATCATTTTAATTAATGTTTGTGTTTTTTACACTACAAATCTTAACATTAATCATTTACAAGTGCCATTCATTGGTTCTATAGGGAACCAAATATGGTTCCGTTATTGCATCACTCCAAGAAACTCCTACTCTAAAGGGTTTATCATCACTGTTCAAAGACACAATTGGCACCTTTATGGGAGAGGAGCTTTCTTTACTTAAAAGTTAATCTGGAGCATTTTCATTGTTCTGTTCATCTTTAAATTCTTTACACAATGCAAACGGCAGCTGTAGCAAAAAATATAAAGCAGCAAAAATAGAAATACATGTTTTTCTTTGGACAGCATCATTATGTTAACGTGCTCTGCGGTCAGCTCCTTGTTGTTGAATAAAGACTGAGGCTAATTCTAGGGACACTTGTGCTGGTGCCACATGAATGGCATCTCCAAAACATAAGAAAAAGCCTAAGTGGCTTCACTCACTCTTCTGTGTTTTAACCTGGAGAATGTATGCAGTCTGTACAAGCAACAGCCTCACTCAAGTTTGATTGTTCCTCAGCTGAAGCTCTTCTGGGGCCTTCAGGAAAGGCTATTTGCAGCAGGGGGAGGGCCGACAGGCAGGAGGTAATGTGATATTGAACATGCAGGGATTTGTGGGTGAGGGGGAAAGAGCACTGGAGGACAGAGAGTGTAGTATGAAGTGTTAGATGAGTCTGGCAGATGTAGATAGGTTTTCAAATAGGTGAAAAGAATTGATGAAATGAAGGTGTGAAAGAACTGAAGATATTGTAAGGTCCAAATGAAGCACGGTGCAGACTACTAACAGTATTCTAACAAAGGTATATTTGTTTATCCTCCTGGTTTATAGTAATTTTGTGACTACATAGTCATCATAGCTCTCAGAATCAGGCTTACTTCACTGTTGATTGTAAAAGGTTCCCGAGCACTGAACATTGCGTTCTGTCTATGTGCTCTGACCAACTAAAACAGTTTTGTTATACCGGGTATTTTATCTGTCCTGTACATTATGTTCAAAGAACATTTCAAACAGATTCCTAAAAAGCAGCAAATCTGCACTTTTGTGTATTTGATAAGAGCACATTGGAGCCCTTGTTCTGCCCCAACGTCCAAAAAACACTCGAGATAGCAGAAAAGAACATCACATCAGCGATAGTGTGAACATCCTATATTGCACTGAACTCTCTGAGCCTTTCAGTTATATCATAATACAGCCACCTACCTGCTTTCTGATCTGATATAATGAGATAGAATGACAGATATACATGAAGACAACATGTCACAACTTGCCCCGGCATGTTCTGCAACATGTCTGCTCCTGAACTGGATGGGGCAAGCCAAGCTTACATTTCTCAAAGAAGCATGAATGGAGTCTTTCACGGACGGGACCAGTCTTCTAAGATTTTAACAGCACATTGTGTGGATCATACTGACATCTGGTGGAAGTCACAGTTACTGTGCATTGAAAACCAGAAGGTCCAGCAGAGACCATGCTAACCAGTTCAATGTGTTACATTCTCAGTGTAGTTCAGTTATTAATAAGTACAGGGTCAGTACAGGGTCAATATTAAATAGCTATTTTTTCTGTAGTGTTTTAGCTAATCTTAGCCAGTACATGACAATCAAACACAGCTTTGCACACATAAAACTATAATTTTTTTCAGTAAAACTGCAAAAAGTATGTGTTTCAGGAGACAAAACACTGTTTTCCAGCCACATTTATATTTAACTGCTCACCATGTGGCCACGAAGCACAGGGATGCAGGCTCTCTTCCTGCTCTGAAATGCAGAGGTGTGGCTAACATGAGGCTCCGCCCCCAGACTGCAACTCTTGCTGCATCCTAAAGCACATACTGGCTTCCTAAATAACATGTTAAAACTACTACGCCACTATTTAAAGATTTAAATAATTGTGTTTTAGTTGTGACAAGAAGGCATGGCGGACATTTTTTTTTTATTTTATCCAAAATATATTTTATGATAAATCTATATGTTTCAACTTAAAAATATATTAACACAAACAAAAAATATCTTATTTTAACGGTAACATTTAAGGGTTGGGAAAAACACCTCCCAGTAGAAAGTAAGGGATAACTTTTTATATATTTTGCTTATATTTTGTCATTTCTAGCTTATTATTATAAATGAAATGCCTTTGCTTTAAATAGATTTTAAAATAATCCTGGTAAATATCTAATGTCTGAATACTTAGTGGTATTTTCTAAGCTTCTTTACTGCCAGAGTTTAATAGAATGATTTATGAATCTGTATATGGAATATATATATATACAAAACTTTGTAATTTAAAAAATATATATATATTAATGTGGTATGAGTCCACTGCCAATACACAAATCTAAGTAATAGACCATCACTAGCTGCTGGCTACTGTGAAATGAGCTGGACACTTTGCTGCCACTTCTAAGGGGACATTGTTTCTCAAAGTCCTTTAAAAAGGTCAGAGGGTATTGATAGGCCTGTATCAGGCACAGTGGTGTCTCTGTGCTGTAAGATGAACCTCATCTCTGGTCTGCTTTGAATATCCATTTTGTTATCACTATTAGCCCAAAGGAGATTAAACAGTATACCCTCTAAACCAGGGCTGCAGCCCAAACGACACGTCACGCTCTTTGTCCATTTTATCAGCTCCATTTGCCATACGGTAACACTTTGTAGCTCTATAATTATAGACTGTAGTTCAGCTGGGTCTCTCTCTCTAATCCCCTTTTACCCTGTTCTTCAATGGTCAGTACACCACAGGACCACCACACATGACTCTGACGTGGTGGTGGTGTGTTAGTGTGTGTTGTGCTGGTACGAGTGGATCAGACACAGCAGTGCTGCTGGAATTTTTAAACACCTCAGTGTCACTGCTGGACTGAGAATAGTTCAACAACCACACCCATCCTTTCTGTGATCACTGATGAAGGACTAGAGGATGACCAGCACAAACTGTGCAGCAACAGAAAAGCTACTGTCTCTGGCTGTACAACTACACCGTGGACTAGCAAGGTAGTCATGTCTAATAGAGTGGACAGTGAGTGGACACTGTGTTTAAAAACTCCAGCTGCTCTGCTGGTAACACACCACCACGTCAGTGTCACTGCAGTGCTGAGAATGATTCACCAAACAATACCTGCTCGGTGGTGGTCCTGTGGGGGTTCTGACCACTGAAGAACAAGGTCACAAAGTATACAGAGAACCAGATGGACAATAAAATGGACATGAAGGTGTAGCTGGTTTCCTGTCTTGAACCCTGACCAGCTTGCTGCTGCCCAGGTTGACCAGCAGAGGTTGCTTTAACATCTCACAACAGCTCAGCTATGTTCCCATGCTGGACAGCAGGGGGCGCTTTTACAGCGCAGCGCTCAGAACAGCGTCTTCAAGAAAGCTGGCTTGTAAAAGCGACCTCTGCCGGTCAGAGTGGGGACTGAGCTGTGCTGTTACCCGCCAGCCGAGGCGCAGTCAGTCCAGAGACTCACACCGAGCAGCTGATTCTGATAAACGCTTCTCGGCGATTCCATTTTCTTCTGTTTCCAGTGAGAGCTGCTGGCTATGTCTGCGTCCCCCCACAGCCACCGCTGTCATGTCACAGTTCATGAACGCCAAACGTGGACTTTAGAGAAGACAGCGTGATTCGGAACTGGCGGCTCTCACTGTCCATTCAGCTGACTGACTGATTGACAGCCCAGATCTTCAGCCTAAGGTAAGGCGCGAGTACAGCGCTCAGATGGGTGTATTAAGTAATAGAAGTAAATATTATGATGAGGTCTCTGTAGGAAGTGTAAGAGCTGCTGAAACTCACAGATTATCAAAGAATCTGTTATGATTAATGGTACAACAGGTAGCTCTGATTATCCTATGTAACTGTGTAGCAGTTTTCTGGTGCTTATTATATCAGTTCACTGTGAGTGTCATTGAAATTACTATTTTATAGTCATAGGCATGTTTAGCCTATTTACTCTTTCTGGTTTTGTCCTCCTGAGAATAAATGTGTAAATATACACAGATACATACGAACATACATACATACATACACACATAGTACATACATACATACATACATACATACATACATAGTACATACATACATACATACGAACATACATACATACATACATACATACACAGTACATACATACACACGAACATACATACATACATACATACATACATACATACATACATACGAACATACATACATACATACATACGAATATACATACATACATACATACATAGTACATACATACATACGAACATACATACATACATACCTACATACATACATACCTACATACATACATACATACATACATACATACGAACATACATACATACATACATACATACATAGTACATACATACATACATACATACATACATACATAGTACATACATACATACATACATACATACATACATACATACATACATACGAACATACATACATACATACATACGAATATACATACATACATACATACATAGTACATACATACATACGAACATACATACATACATACCTACATACATACATACCTACATACATACATACATACATACATACATACGAACATACATACATACATACATACATACATACATAGTACATACATACATACATACGAACATACATACATACATACATTCATACATACATACATACATACGAACATACATACATACATACATACATACATACATTCATACATACATACATACATAAGAACATACATACATACATACATAGATACATATATACATACATACATACATACATGCATTGCCACCAGCCAATTATTTGCTTTCATTAATTCTTTCATTAAATCACTACCAATGAAAAGTGGGCTTACATGTATAGTTTAGCTGTGGTCCCAGTTGTGTTTTGTATAAAAATGCTAGTCATTGGTAATGGTTTGGTGTATTAAACCTAATGGACGGCTGTTTTTATCTGCCCAGTTTCAGGCCTTCTTTTATCCAGTACTGGAGGGTCCCAGTCAGTGCATAACACTTTCCAGGCTATTCCAACCCAGTACTATTTGCAGTTATTAACTAATACCTGCTTTAATTACTCGATACTTCATTAAGCTAAATCAAGATTGCTGGTGAAGGAATCTTGAACTGAAATACCATTTAAAAACCATGTGAAAGGCAACCTGTCAGGAACAAATTGAGGTTTTGTTCCATCAGCAGCGATATTCACAATAACCCTTTTGACAAAGTACATAAAAAAAAAAAAAAAAAAAAATATATATATATATATATATATATATTTTTTTTTTTTTTTTTTTTTTGGTCTCACTTTACTGGTTGGCAGATTCTAATAAATTATTCAAATTTATACAAAAATAAACACAAAATTCTCAACGTTGTTTTGGCTCTCATCACCTGATTTAGTCCACTGCTGCTCCCATAACTGCCCTTTCTTAACCTAAGCCAACATTTCCCCATAACTCAGTAACAGCATCCTGCAAAGCAAACTCTAACGTGGGCTACTGTGTGATGTTGTGTATGTGTATATAACCTGCCATGGAATGTATGCACAAGTCTAGTACATTGCCAAAGTTAAACAAGACTGCTTTGCTAGCTAAAGGCTAAATCAAAGCTAAAGGCTATCATTACTCTGAAAGTCTGGCGGTTCTTACTGCTCCATCAATAACAATCTGGACTAACCTCAACCCAGACATTGTACGTGACTACACAGCAGCAGAAGAGTGATTACTGAAAGAAACCTGGCTTAGCCATACAAGCAAGGAGCTCCTGTTAGCATGTTTTCCCCACCGAATACTGCAAGTACAGATTTAGCCATGAGCATTTTTACTGCTGGTCATCCCACACCGCTTACACTGTCTACCGGCACACATAGTGTCAGTGTGTATACAGGAACATGAAAACTCAAGGAGCTATCTTAAAGTTTAAAGAGTTATAAAGAGTTCCCCTCTGTGATGCCTTTTTAAATAACTTTTCAAAAATGGCACCAAAAACTGTTCCGCTAATGCCATCAAACGTTTCTTAGTTTATACGGTTTATACTGTTAAATGAGAGATGGTTCTTGGCCTGGATGTACAGTTCTAAGTAAAAGTCTTTGATTGGTATAGAACTATAACATCATGTCAAGGTTCAATGAAGGTACTTCACACTTGCATATTCCAAAATGGCTATGGACCATCTGTTGAAAGGTTTTATCTTGTATCTATATTAGTAGTTGCTCGAGTGCTGGTTTACTTCTTATATACTAACAGCTAGAACTAAACAACATTGTCTGAAAACTGCCTGGAAATTGTCCCCTGGCTGTCTAACGAGACAGCCCTGGCGTCCTGTGAAGTGTGTGTTTGTTTGGACTGAGTGACATGATCTGCATAATAGCAAAGTTAGGTTTAATTTTGATAACATCCACTCAGTGGGACAGTTGTGTGGTGGTCCAAGTGCAGCCAGGGCTTGAGGCTATCCCAGAGACGGCTGCCAAGCCAGGGCCACACAGAGCAGCGTTAGAGTCACTGTAATGCAGCTGGACTGGCCTCAATGTGCCTTTCATGAGAAGCACTGGAGCTTCTTGCATTCGGAACACACTGTGCCTGCCAGCCTCCAGTCTTTCTTCTACACACACATATATACAAGCTCACACACCTGTTTGTTTTCATACCTTGTAGGGACACGAGACCAGACAATTCCTGTATATATTATATACATAGCTAGTATTATATCTCATATATTGTCGCTGTCCAAAGAAAATCGAGCATCCTTAATACAGCAATATTTCTTGGTTAATTTGGAGCATTTCTATTGGTCCATTTATCATGGAATGTGTGTGTTTGCTAGGGCTGGGTATCGCCACTGATTTTCCGGATCAATTCGATCCCGATTCAGAAGGTCCTACTGTAATTCAATTCGATTTCCGATTCGATTCGATTTAATTCAATATCGATTCATTTAGAGATATTTCAGTTACAATAATATGTTTTGTTTGAATATGAAAAGAGATTTTCAGAGAACTAATGTGGTAAATGTACAAGGAACACTCAACCTACCATTACTAAAAACATTAGTGTTTATATGTTTATATTCACCGTATTTCCCCACACCCACTTTCAATGCTAACTAGAATGCTAATTTTAAAGATCAATCTCGGGTTTATACGAATCGATATCGGGTTATTCCAATGAAGATCGATTTGAATCGAAAAATCGATTTTTTAAACACACCCCTAGTGTCTGCATATGTGTTTAATATGTTTGAATACATAACTAATCTATATGCAGCTCTGATGTTAACCACTGAAACAAAACACATTTGTTTTGCTTTTCCAGAAAGAAAAATAAATATAAGATTTGAACCCAACAGCAAAACAAGCACACCCCTCCCTTCAGTGTTCGTTCAGGAGCTCCAGTTCCAACTTAAATGGTGTGGCAGTTCCATTTAGGGGCCTCAGAGCCCAGAATTTAGCAGTTTAAGGTGCAACAGCTTATAGCTCCTCCCCTTCCTGCACTAGCTTCTTAACTCTGTGAAACTAAACTGTGGTGCTGAGTTGATAAACTGTGCTCTCTATGAATTTATACTTTCACTCAAAATATACAGCTGAGCTCACTAAATGCATGTAATCCTAGACATTTTGAAGCCTTAAACTTAATTGCAAATGAATCTATTTGTTTTTAAGACTGATAGAACCAGTGTAGTTGATGCCTACATACAACATGCAAAATAAACTTACATTAAAATGATTTTTAATTCCTCCCAACAAGTAGTTTGTAGCAACAAGTTTTGGAAGATACTTTCAGGTGGTTCCTCATAAAGCAGCTTGTGAGAATGAACAGTGTGTAAAACTACATCAAGACATTTCATTTCTAAAATAATCTAAAATAAAAGAATAGAAGTGATGATTTGTTGAACATGTTTTTTTATAGTAGTGATGCCTTCTCCTTTTTCTGAAATGTAAAAAATAACAGTAAATCTTTTTATAAGTAAGTATTTAACTGGTACCAAGCCTTTGACTGGTAGTCTATTTTGGAGGCATGTTGTAGGACAACATATATAAATAGTAGCATCCCATCATTTATATATTGTCACAAAATAGCAACTTTACAGGAGAAAGCAAACCTTCTTTACTTCCAATGTAAATGAAAGTAAAGAGATTTTATTCTAATGGTCCACTGGTCTTAAAATTTTCTCATAATGTAAAGAAAAAAAAACTGCTCAAATTATGACTGTAAAGAAATGTACATCATAACAGAATAGAAAGAAAAGAAAATGTTTAACCTGGATTGGATTTATTGGCACAAACGCATTTGGCTTGAAATAAAGTAGGCTAATCTAGACGCTAAAGAAGTCTGTGACTTCAGTGGGCAGATTAGTTGTCCAGACAAAAGAGGAAAAACAGCCTCATTTCAGAGCAGAGGATTATAATGTTTTTTTTATTTAGCTCACAACTTCTAATCCTCTATATTAGCTGAGAATGTTCTCACTGTAGTTCACACATTTATGCCTAACTTGCTTTATTTATCTGCCCCTTTTCAGTTATATAGTGTGAGAAGATGGTAACAGCAGTAAATCCTCTAATCGCTCCATACATGATATATACTGTATTAAGTGCCCATCGAATCATACTAGATTATGGAGTAAGAAAATATTGATACACTAGCAATATTTTGATTTGTAATACTGTATCGATTCTCAATAACAGACAAAGATTGGTGCAGACAACTAGCTTTGTGTTGTGTTTAAACCACCCAAGCACTAGACAGCAGTGCTGGTATCTTCAGCTGTTAGACTCTTCATCACCAAAGTAAACAAGCACACCATAGCTTTGCTAATGCTAACATTAGCAGTACAGCCTTATGTTACGTAAGGCTGCACTGCTAATGTTAGCATTAGCAAAGCTATGGTGTGCTTATTTATTATGACAGTTTTCCTCTAAATAGATTTAAAAAATATTAATATATCTCATTGTCTATAGTATCACCGTATAAATTGAATTGTAACTCATGATGCTTATCATTGGCACATTGAGTGTGAGGGTCTGATTGCATTCAGCCACTAAATCGGTCCTGATGTTAGCATTTTTGGATCATGAACACCACTCCAGCTTGGTGGGGTGTGTAGCAGGCCAAAGAATTCATGGATGAATGGAATAATGAACATTTCTGATGGCTTTTTCTTATGCCTTTGGTATATAATCACAAAATGCTAAGCTAAAAAGTCATTTTATCACCTTATTTGCAGTTTACTGTATACACAATATGTTAAGTGTAACCCTTGTATCATATAATACTCAAACCATATAATACTGTGTTGACAGGTTTTCACTGATACAGAGGATAATAGAGGAGGATTCGGTCATGTAGGAAATAGACTCATAGACTCAAGATTGGGGAAGCAGCCTTGGGACTGCCCCACTGGTTCAACCCCCTAAGGCATCTAATCCCCAACTTCTTACAAAGCACTGTGTCCCCCCAGTGTGTGTGTGTGTGTGTGTGTGTGTGTGTGTTTCACTGCATGTGTGGCTTAAATATGAAGATCAAATTCCTCTGTCATTATGCTCAAGCACTGTGGTCAATAGATGTGGTTTATGGTTTATTTTCTACAGATTTTAGTGGGACTTGGTTGCATGTAGGCCAAGAAAGGATGGCTTTGGAGGGAGAGAGCAGCTTTGCTTTTCATTTTTTTTGTGTGTTTATATAATTCCAGTGTTTATTTTCATTTTAAGATGCCATTAGGGCTTGCAAGCAAACATTGTGATAAGCCTACATAAACAAAAAACATGATGTTGAAATGGATCAGCTGTCTCATTTTCTTGTTCACTCTATTCCTCCTGCTCCTGTCTTCTCCTTGACTCCTCCATATTCTTTCAGGGCAGGACAGGACAGGGCAGGACAGGACAGGAACAGTAGTGAGGTAGGGGGAGAACAGCAGCTGTAGTAAAGGTTTGACCAGCTGACCAGCAACAGGAAGTGTGGCTGTTTCCTTAGGCAGAGCTCCCTTCCTGTGCGTGGATTGCATTCTGAGCATACGCCTGTGCTGCCCATAAAAACTTAGTCAACAGCATTGTCCACAGCTTTTGGGCTGCATGAGTCTGTTAATCTGGCTCTTCTGTCTCTGACAGAGAAGCAGCAACACTTCAGGAGGACAAGAGCAAACCTTGCAGAAAGGTTGGCCACCTCAGTTACCTGAAGATGACTCGCTCATTGACTTGTCAGAGTTATTTCCATTTGTTCTTTCTCTGTGAGCCGCTGGCTTTGTTGGCACCTGGTGAAAGTCAGGTGACGTAGTAGATGCAGTGCTTTGCTGTCTGCTGAGTCTGGCTGTAATGAGTTGCTATTACTGTCTTAAACATTAATGCCAACACTGAAAGCTTGAGGTATAGCTGTATTATGAAGTAAGAAACATTGCAAGAGCAGACTGAGGGATATTTGAAGGGCCCATATTATGCAAAACTATTTTGATATAATAATATGAAAACACGGATTCACTACCCAGGCCATACATACATACCCAATGGTTCCAATAACCAATATTCATGGCAACTCTACTGTTCCACAAGTTTTATATGTGGTGGAATATTGCAGTATCTGTATTACTGGAACTCATATTCTCAGTCTGATAGAATGCTAGTACTTGCATGATTTAGTTTGTTATCCACTATATTTAACTATTGGTTTAGTCTCTCTCCTTAACCCACAGCTGCCTAGAAATGCCGTTTCCTCCTGTTTTAGAATAAGGGCCTGAAAATGTGACAAGGTTTTTATCTTTAACAAAATGTTTTTTGGTGCATTCATGGATTCTGTCAGTAATTGAAGATTATTAAACACAAAATTCTTTTTTTCTTTCAAATTAATCCTGTTTAATTGCATTTAGGTGCAGATTTTGTGGTTTGTAAAACATTTAATCAAAATCAATGTTGTAGATTTATTCTTTTATAACAGTATTTTTATAAATGTGGCGCTGCAAGTTTAATTTTGCCTGATCCAACTTTATAAATCCAACTTGTTAAATTGTGTATTGTGAAAATGTTCTGATATAATAGTTTGGCCTTATCGCCCACCACTATTTGGAAGGTTTTTTTCAGTAACACTAAAAAAATGTATTCCAATGGAAACCTTTGGTTTAAATAAATAAAAAATAGTTTTTCCAAGGCCAGGCAAATAAGCAGTGTTAAAATGTTTTTATTGTTTTAGTTAAACATGATTTTTTTTTAGTAATAAATCTGCAGTTGTTTTAAGTCAACTTTGTGGAGAGGTGTGAATTGTTTTCACAGCAGGGCTTCCTCAACCCTCGCCTTTCACCCCTCACTGCTCGCTAGCAGCTCAACGCAGAATCACACTCTAGTGTCCCAGGTAACCTGATAGCAGAGTTATGAAGAGAATGCTTTTGATAACATTAGTGTGCCAGCCACCTGACCTACAAGCACCATCAGCAGCCGTAACAGAGGGCAGGAAGCCAGTGCCCAAGATTCACACGGCAACAAAAGAAACCACTAGTGATAGCAGGATGAGAGAGCACGGGAGAACAATTTTGGCAACAGGAAGCATGAGGACTACGCTGTCTCTTTACAGCTTTCGACGATGCCCATGAGTCAAATAAATGGCACAGTTAGTTAAAAATATCCAAGTCCATTTGTATCCAGCTGGCACAATGGCCATTATGAGGGCCTGCAGAATGATCTTTCAAGATCATATTAGCTTGTCCAATCTTCCAGTCCTTGTTGCATAACTTATTAATTATTTGTATTACACTGCCTGTGTAGTTGCTGAAGAATAATTGTGACCAACACAACCTTTCATGGGTTAATAGACTGCTCTTCCCTTTATTGTTTTTGTAACATTGTTTTATGGCCACTCACAGAGCTCCTATAATAAGCTGAATGTGCTTAAAAGAAATTTTACGATTATGATGAGGAACCCGCTCATCTCTCCTCAATCTGCGGTCTTATCATGTGAATGAAAGCTGCTGAGATATGGGTTACGCAAGAGTTCGAGAAGTGAAGGGTTTGTATTACGAGCGCAAGACTTTGAACCCTGAGTGAACCAAGAGAGAAGCAAGGGAGAAAAATTCCCCCCCGAGTGCAGAAGCAATAAGAACGATGATTTCCCTTGAAAAGCTCCTTCCCCTCTGAATGCAGCCGTATGATAACATCTGCATTAAAAGAGCAGTTATTTGATAGCACTCATTTGAGTGTTCACTTGATTGCCGGATTCGGCTCAGTGGTTTGGAGAATCTTGATAATGGAGCATTCAGGGCATTGTTGAACTCCAGTCGAGACGTGGTGATTGGTGTGCTACACACCTCCAAAATGTGCAGAACAAGAACGGCATGTAATTCGAGACGCTTTCACTGTAATGGAATATTCAGCCGAGTTGAAAGAAAACTTAAACTTTGACGCATTTTGTTAGGGAATGATACAAAGAGTGCCCACCCTCTGTGAGGTAATTGAGAAATCAGGTTTCCTACATTCAAGACATAGCCAACAGGTGTTCACTTTGTGGTTGGTTCAGGTTAGAGGGAATTCCAGCTGCTGCTTTGTATCATGTAGTGGCTGCTGATTTGAAGAGCTTTGAATGTGCTTTAACTGCCCTCACATCAAGTGATTAACACTTCGAGTTTCACAGATTTGGACAAATTCAATGGTTGAGATGTAAACAAAGCCCTTCAGAGGTTTGATTTGAAATAGTAAATTGTAGAGAAACTTAATGACTCTATTTACACCAGATAGGAACCCCCTCTGTTCCTCTCTGGTGTGAAGGCTTTAAGAAAATATGGTTTCTTAAAACTATCATAACACCAGGCAGCGTATTTGTAACCATTTTGTGTAACAGCCTTCTGAGATGTGCCTTCTAGAAGCACCCCATATAGCAGATTTGATATGTTGTAACTCTGGGCCACATACCACATGGAATGATGGCTTAGTAGAGGACCAGGTGCGGAAGGTAGAACCCAACCTGTTTACTGCCATTAGGGCAGGGGCTACTAATAGGCTAATAATAGGCATTGAATTTGTGAAGCTGATTTAATAAGAAGACGCACGTTTTATTTACTTTCTTTATAAATAAACACTTTAAGGTGCTGTTTTTTTTCAAAAGCATCTATTTTCTAAATATAGCCCTTGTTTTTACTTGAAGTAAAATATTTAGAGCTTCATAAGTAATTCATTCAGTTCAGCATTTGAACAGTAAATTTACTGAAATATACTGAATAGTATTTGTAATAAGTTTGTCTTTCAGTTGCTGATGATATAAGATGCTCATACTAGGTTACTTAAATATACAGGATATAACACAAGTTAGAAATGATGATGGTCCAGACCTTGGCCTGAGGAAATCTCCTCTAACTGGACCTTACTGAATTCTAATTAAATAACCCTGCATTAGGGGGTTACATTTTAGCCACCAGTACTAGAACTAACCCACCCACTAAAAACCACTAGTGCAAACAGCTCCCTCTTGGGTGGGACATCCACTGTTATACGGTGCCAGTAGCCTCAGAGAGTGGAGGCTTTCATGTGCCTCCCCATTATTGATTACCAGTTACAGATGGTCTACTCATCCAAAATGTTTTCTACACTGTGAAATAGATGTTTTCGTTTCAAGTAATGTGACTGATTAAAAAGTTTAAGTTTGGTTGTTCTATTAACTTAAAGAATACAAATCTTTTAGCAACTGTAACTCATTTTGAATAAATCTGAACTGAACTGCAAAATGGGATTTGTAGCAGCGTAGGACTAACTAAAATTAAAAAAAAATTTAACCCAACATTCTGCTTTGTACAAATAATAAACAAAATGTCAGGAAAATGTTGACAAAAGATTTTTTTCTTTTTATCTGAAAACCTTTGTGCCCCCACAGTCTTGTTCAAAACTGATTTTGTTGTTGTTGTTGTTGTTGCATTGCTCATGTCAGTATTGGCAATCTTGCCTGGTACAGATCTGTTTTGAGACATATGGACCATACAAGAGTTTAATATGTGGGCTACTTTCGCCTCACATGTAGTTTGCCCGCGTTAGAAGAAAGCTGTCCTGCCGTATTTCTGTCAAAGTGGACCAAATCTGTTCTGGCACATGTAGGCCAAATAAGCTTTCATAATGTGGGCTACTTTTGGCTCATGTAACATTTCACATCAAACTTCTCTGAATGACTTCATTTAATGAAGCTAACGTTTTGAGAAATCTATTAAACTCCTAATTAAATAAGTGGATGTGAGTAGCTCTTATCTTGAACGTGCAGATCTGGGAGAGCTTATAATTGGAGAAGACCTTCTGTGTTGTGTGGAGGTTCTTTAAACTAAAACCATCTCATTTACAAAAAAACACTGAAAGGGTCTTTAGAGAAACATACTTCTTCTATGGCAGTGGTCACTAAACCCATTCCTGGAGAGCCACCTTCCTGCAGACTTCAGCTGCATCCCTAAGTGACCCAACCTGATTTAATCTAATTACCTTTGGAAGTTCGTTAATAGTTGAATGAGATGTGTTGGATTCTGCATGGTGGGGAAACCTGCTGGAAGGAGGGTGGTGGTGACCACTGTTTGGTCTTGTGTTGACCACAGATTTCTTTTTGCCAGCACTGAAAAAGCTGTTGCATTAAGATAACATGATTAAAATGTGTACATCATCCACACAAGATCTTCCAAAAGAAAACAAACTTGAATGATGGAATTGTGTTGATGTGTACATGAGCACAGTAAGCAGATGAGCTGCACACTGGGCTGAATAGAGATCTGTCTAATTGGGGATTAACCTAGATAGCTTATAAATAGATCTTATGTAAGCCTTTGATATGACTTATGTAATTTCACTCATCTTTACTTGACAGGTTTAAATGAAAGCTGTCTGTGCCTCTTGTCTTGTCCACCTGTATCAGCTTTATTACCATTTATTTCCTATCAGATACCTCGAGTATCACCTGCTTCTGCACCCTTGGACATAGAAGGGGACTATTACATGTTGCTGTTATCATAAAAAGACTGGATTTTGCTTTACACATTTTGAATAAACATAGAACCAATAGAAATGGTTCAAAAGAAACTTCCCTCATACAGAATCATGTTACATTAATGTGCATTAAAGTTAAGAAGAGTGAGCCTTACACAGTAATATCTTTCTAAGTTCTAAATTTGTTTCTAGAAAGGGCTTTATATTCATGGCACATGATTAACCTTAGAAGTGTTTGTACCTTTGTGCTTATGAATGTGTAGATTGTTTTTATCTAAGACCAAATTAAACTGTGTAAGTTGGTTGTAAGAAGGAATTTCTTGGTGAGAACAGTTGGTAAAGGACGCCCATTCTTATTTCCTGTTTGGATAAATGTTGAGTGGAGATATAAAGTTCTTGCCTCAAAATGATTCAATATGAAGTTATGAAATAACTCAAGTTTGGGAGAAGGACCACACCCTAACTCCACCCCTCAACAATTTCACACTCCATATAAACCACTCCTCCGCCCTCACCTTTTCATGACGAAAACCACCTTCCCCAGTTCCCTCTTTTCCAAACCTTCCTCACTCTTTGCTTGGCAAGGAGGGGCCTGGCTTCAACCCCAGCAGCCGAAGCCGCCCAGAACTCCCCAGAGTTCCCCTTCCTTGCCTTGTCTTAAGTGGTCCGCACTTTGCAAATCAGTTCTTATTCTCTAGGAAACAGTTCGACGCATCATTAAATCACAAATTTCACAATTCAATTTCATAAAACTACTTTTTATACTTAAATATTTATATAATGTGGAAATGTGAACTATACCCTATAGATTAGAGGAATTTGTCATTTGTAGAGGGTTACAAATGCAGGATCATCTAAACATTCTTGGCAGTGCAGTGCATACATCATCAGACTTTGTTTTGTTAAATCTATTATTCTAACATCTCTCTAATGTTTTAAGTAAGTATCTGCTGATACGGACACAAATCTGTTGTTATTGTGCGTCTCTAATTTTAACAGCCACAAAATCATTGTGCTGAAGAATTTCACCATGTTAAATATCAATATACAAAAAGCATATTTGTCCATACAGTAGTCTGCAAACATCAGAGACCACCCATCGTTTATTTAATTTACAGTCATAACACTCAGTGAGATCAAGTTTAGTTCAAATTATCAGTGTCAGGAAAAAAGAAGTAAACATATTTAATAGATTACATTTCACTTTTTGATTTCGCTACAATTTCTATTTTTGGTGCTTTCAGTTTTAAAGAAATCTGCAAGGATATTTTTTACACAACTACAGTGTTGGCTGCGTTTTCAGCCTCTGTCAAATCCAAATCCATTCCTAGATGTTCAGATCTGGTAGTCTGTTAATTGTTGTTAGAACAGCAGCTTGTTTGTTTGCAAGTTTTCATCTTTTTATCTATTTCTTTTTCTTAGAAAGCCAGTCTGCACATCCAGACTCATAGTCTAGGTGTCGTATCACAGTGTGAATGTTTTTGTATCTAAAGCTAAAGTAGAACTTGATGTTCTCCTCTCTTTCAAAGATTAAAGCTTTACGTGCTGTTTATCTGTTGAACAGTTTTGGTGGTCTAGCAGGTCTTTAATGGTTGTTAAGAGCTAATTTCTCTATATCAATAATGTTGTGTTGAACACTAAAGCTAGAAGTATTAGATTTGGAGACCTCTCTGGTGCATCTAATATGCAGGGTTGTGGTTTGTATCTCTTACCCAAACAGACGAATCTGAGGGTGCCAGCATGTTGAAAGGAAATTAAAAAATAATTCAGCCAAAACCTGCTTAGGGGCATGTTCAAGTGGATATAAGTCAAATATATGTTATTGTCATCACATCTTTTTTAAACCTGTTTGTGTTACATAAAAATAAAAATGCATGACATGGTTTACAAAATGGCCACAAATTTCAATTTGTCGAGTTTTAAATGAGTTGCACACATGCACATCATTCAGTTACGGTTCTTTTAAATTTACCAAAAAAATTAATAATGCATTATTATATATCTAATCAAATACCTCTTGAAAAATAATAACATGTACTTAACAGTTATTTTAACTGAGAATGAGGTAAATAAAAGCTGGTCTCCAAATTTTGCCAAGTACTGCACAGTCTTATGCAAAGGTTTGGTCTGGTGACATGTTTTATTAATAATTAACACTACTATTATATGTGTGTTCTATTATACCATATATATATATATATATATATATATATATATATATATATATATATATATATATATATATATATATATATATAATTTTGACTGTATGTGTGTAAGGGGCTGTTATTTTAGATCACATCAAGTTTTTGAAGACTCTAGAAAGCAAGACATGAAGATATTTGTTGTTGTTTGAATCAGAAACAGAAAAGAGCAAATACTCAACTTGAACAAATAGCTCCCTTCACCTTAAAGCTGATTATAACCCATTATAGTTAGCCCTTAGTGGTCATAAGAACTGGACAAACTGTACACTGCTGTACAAATGCTGCACATTTTCCTCTAGTGAGTCAAATAATCCCAGAGACATGACACAGGGGAGTGTTTACCATGTGCGCCAACCTGGTTTACACACTGAATTTTTACTTTTCCTATGTGTCCTAATTCAGAAACACACATTTCATATAGAGGAATATAAGACCAAGAATGGGTGAATATATTTAAACTATTAATTATGTCTTTAATAAATTGAATAGGTGGACGTTACCATAACATTTTGTAATTAGATTTTTTTTCATTAAAAGTCATACAGTGAGAGCAATCTATGCCCTGAGCAGCCTATTAGGTTTCCAGTTGTATTAGTATATATATGCAGTCATAAGATTATTCATTGTTACTTTTTTACTGCGATCAAAGTATTAAACGTATATTAAAAAAAGTACCTTTTTTGGCAGACAATAAATTAACCCCCCATACATAGCAGGCACCTTTGCCTAGAACCAATTAGCCTTCTTGCTTCTTGTGGTAAAGGACCACACTAGATGTCTTGAAGCCATTTCATATTCCATGTTGCATAATCATATGCTGTAGTCAAGAGATGCTCATTCATTATTTAATTAGACAGTCGCCTCTTAGCCATGAGAGTGCAGTGTACATGAATAGAGCATGAGTGCTTACTGTGTCTTTGTGCTTCAGCTCCTCAGATCCACCCACAATGACCAGCTCGCTATGCACTGAGAGCCCAGACGCTGACCTGGCACCTCTGCAGCTCTGCAAGCTCTGCCTTGGAGAGTTCCCCCTGGACAAAATGACCATCATCTCTCAGTGCCAGTGTAACTTCTGCAGCCTGGTGAGGAGCCAAGCTAATGTGCTGCCATTTTCAACATTATTATTGAGGAACGCAGTGCTGTGTCTGCTGATATCTAGTTTAAGAAGGAGAGAAAAGATATTGTCACTTATGGTCTTCAAAATAGTAACTGTATGGTCATTAGGGGTGTGCCATATCGTATTGTACACAATAATATCGCCAATATTTTTGAATATGGTGAACGATGTTATACCCTGAAATATCGTGCCATATCACCCATCCCTAATTATCACATCAGAGTACGACTACTACTGTTTTAGCAAAAGAAAAACGCACACTTTTCTCATTTCCAATTATATATCTACTAGAGACAGATTTTATCTGTCCAGTATCTTTCACTTTACTTCAGTCCTGGATATATGGAGATATTTGGAGTGCATTATTTGGTATCGTGACATTCTGGATCATTGACTTCTGTTACAATCTGATGAAAATTCTTGTATTTTTTAATATCTCAGTTAGAGGTGTGCCATTTCATATCGTAAGCAATAATAAAATAAATGTTTTATTTTGTTGCAGTAATGTATTCTTGAATTATTTTTTTTAATTCAATGTTTTGTCATATCGCCAAGAGTATCGTTATCGCAAAACAATAAGGTGTTAACTTTTAATTTATGGTAATGTAGCAAGCATTTAATCCAAATAATTTTGTTTCTTTTGGTCTTTTAATCACATAATGGTCGCTTAATATAAAAAAAACCCTATGTTTTCAAATAATAATAATAAAAAAATGCCACTGTGCCAGGTGCCCGATCCTTAGACACCTGGCATTAACAAATTTTGGTTTGATGTAATAGCAGTAATATAGGAGTACATGTGATGCTGGGATTTGAACAAATAGCGTTTCAAATCCTGTCCTGCACTCAAAACCAACTGAAAAGATGAACTTCAGCTGATTACACATCCACTGTAGGTGTCTCAACATCAGTCACTCATGGAAATAATAATCTCTTCCAGTGTTTAAAGCAGTACATAGAGCTGCTGATCAAAGAGGGACTGGAAACAGGAATCAGCTGTCCAGACTCTGCCTGCCCAAAACAGGGCCAGTTACAGGAGACTGAGGTACAGTAAATCCTCTGTATACTTTAATTTAGGATGGAGTTCATTAACATTGCAAGTTTATGAAAAAAAAGATATAGTTTAATACCTATTGTTAATTAATTCTGCTATTTAGAAATGTAAAATAACAGCACATATTATGATCAAGTTTGATTATTATTAAAATAATCTGTCTTTCTGTTTGTTGAAGATCGAGTCTATGGTGGCAGCAGATGTCATGCAACGGTACAAGAGGCTGCAGTTTGAGAAAGGTGAGTTCTTCTGTGACTGTCTGCAGTCATTAACAATAGAAGCACACATTTTAGTCTTCATTTATATCTCTTAGAGTAACAAGTACCATTTACTCTGTTACATGTAAACAGTAGAACAAATGTATTTCTTTATATTAGAGTTTGTTTTTTCCTGCGTTGACACACTTCTGCTCAGGAAGAGATGGTTAAGGAGCTGATTACCTGTATAGTTGTATGTGTTGGGAGCAGGAAAAACACCACTATGTGCAGGGCAGAGTCCAGGTCCCATCCTACCCACCCTACACAACCTACACTAATAAAAGTATTTGACCCAAATCTGAAAAGTGAAAGGCATGATGGCACAATATTTTTTTGAGTGATATAGAAGTGTATATTTGAAATTCATGGTTTTAATATCTATTAATCTATTAAGTTAAGCACATAATTAGGAACCCCTGCCTTTATCAGCTCCACTTACCATATGGGTTCACTTTGAAGTCCTACATTTACAGACTGTAGTCCATTTATTTCTCTGCATACCTCATTATCCCACTATTCTTCCAAACCTACTGGACTACTGGACTAAGAATAGTCCACCAACCAAAACTGTCCAGTTAAGAGCGTCCTGTGGGCAGCGTCCTATGGCCACTCCTAAGACCAGAGAATGACCAATCCAAACTGTGCAGCAACAGACAAAACCACATCAACATGGTGAACCAACAAGGCAGGAGTGACTGGACACACTGTTTTAAAACTCCAGCAGCTCTGCTATGTTTGATCCACTCATACCAGCACAACAACAATAACACAGTGTTACTGCAGTGCTGAGAACGATTCACCACCCTGTGGTGGTCCTGTGGGGGTCCTGGCCATTGAGGAACAGGGTAAAAGGAGGCTGACAAAATATGCAGAGAAACAGACAGGCTGCAGTTTGTAATAGCAAGAATACAAAGTGCACCTAAACTAAATGATTAAGAGTAGTTTAAAGTGACAATAGATTTTAACTGAGTGTAGATAAATGGAGGTGTACTTAATAAGTGCTAAGAAGTGCTCAGTGAGTTTAATCACGGTGTGTAATTCTACAGTAATGCAGGTTACTATTGGCTATTTCTGCTGAAAGGGAGAGAAAGGACTTGGATTTCTTGGATTGAAAGAGTGCTCCGCAGTGCTTCTGCAACAAGCAGCTCCCTGGAGTGCAGTAGAGGATAAGAGGCCTTTTCACCAGTTTGGCAGAGTTGTAATTAACTTTGTGTTTGTGTTCTGGTGTGCTAGATTTTTTTCCTGGAGGGTAATGAATACCAAAGCCATCATTCTTGTGTTATGTATAACACTGCTTGAAATGTTGATCATTTTAGCACCGCTGTTTAGTCTGAAATCTGCCTCCGTCTTTATTTGATACCTTAATATAAGCATAAACAGGATGTAGTGCTGGGGCTGCTGAAAACTCTTCCCAATGTGGAAATGAGCAGTACCGCTGCAGAGATGTATACAGAGAGAATATAAGCCTCATTGGATTATAGTGAGTTGTCAGCTTTAGGCAGTTAAATACAAGCACGCTTAACCTCTGAAAAAGAGAAGTCTGTGGATAAAACGCAGCCACTGTATTTGCCATGCAGTACAGCTGCATCCTTTACGCCATGAAATTATGTCATCAACGCTATGAAATCACGCCTGGTGCCAGCATCTCCTTCCTGCCCTGCAGAGGTGCTGCTGGACCCATGCCGGACCTGGTGCCCGTCCTCGTCATGCCAGGCCGTGTGTCAGCTGAAGGAAGCAGAGGTGCCTGTGCCGCAGCTGGTGCAGTGCCCATTGTGTAGCCTGCGCTTCTGCTCAGCCTGCCGGGGAGACTGGCACGCAGGACGAGCCTGCCGCGACAACCTGCCCATCTTCTTACCTGGAGAGAACAGGTAAATCCTCCAGAATACAAAAATGAAAAAGTAAATAAGTGGTGTTCATATTTGTAAATGCCTCAGAAGCAGAGGATCTTGAATGAAAGTGTTTTCTTAGACTTTCAGTTGTCACTCATTACACATTTTGGCTTTACTGATTTTGTAAATGGTTCCTTTACATGTTATTCAGCAGCCACTACAGAGTGTGGACCCCCTTAATGAGTCAAAGAGCCCTGAGCTACACAGCAGCCAACTGGAAACGATGTTATGTTATGGATTACAGACGACAGATTTAAGCGTATATCAGGTTCAGGATTTGTAGCATTGCCAGTGATGTTAATGCCGAGCAGTGTTTGACAGTGTTTGGAGATTAGCTCCAGCTGTTGCATGTTACTGACTTTAGAACCAAAGTCGCTCCTAATTACAGGCTCAAGATTTAAGAGTTTTATTGTCATGTGCACAGCAGAACAGACAGTTACACTGTACAATGAAATTCTTACTTTGCTGTTCCTCCATTCACTAATAGATAAAGATAACAAAAAATAAATAATAAAAATATATACAAAATATATAAAGTATAATAATATAAGTTGAAGTAAATAAAAGTATTTTTTATATAGTTAAAAAATAAAAAAATATATAAGTTACATGTGTTTTTATGTGCAAGTATGAAGAGTAGCAGCCATAAAGCTGTAAATGAAAACAATAGTGTTGTTGTGGGAGTAGTAAATGTAAACAGTATTCTTACAGCAGCAGTACAGTGACTGCAAGGTGCAGTTAAAATCAGACCAGTTAAAAACCAGTTCAGATAGGAAAGGTTGAACTGGCTTTTAACTTGTCTGATTTGAACTGCACCTCACTGTACTGCTCGCCACCCTCTTAGGAGCTTGTTCCACTTACATTCTTGCTAATGGCCATTTGTATATGCACTGTTGTCCAATTAAAACTGGTCACATGCAGATTAGCGCTAGCTGAAGATAGCAGAGAGGCTTATTTGTTGAAAACCATTTCAATTAACTTTGCAGTGTAATTAAAAATAATAATATTGGATCATATTAGAAGATTAGATATGAAGATAAATTTGATTATCAACAAGCTGTACTCTGGAGTAGTGCAGATGTACTGGACTGGAGACCTTCTGGAGAGATGACGCTTTGTACTTTTCAACATGGCACGAGGTTATTAACTGAGAAATGTGCAATGCTGTGCCAAATAGTTATGGCATAGAGAAGCAACTGATCAGCAGACTGAGGTCCAGTAATATGACTGCTTATCACACAAGTTCACAGTGTTTGTTCCTGCTTTCCATCTCTTTGCTTTGGGCGTTATTTAGAGCCTATTTTGTGTATTTCATTCTCGTAAGTCATATGACGCACTTTTCCAGTATATTGACAGGAAACAGATTGATGGAGACAATAGCGACATACAATGTAATGCGTCAGGTCAGTGGGGTTTCTGCTCAGTCTTGGATATTGTATATCCAAGGCTGGTGTCTTGCCTAGTTTAGTTCTTAGTTCTTGTCATTTTTAAGAAGGTTTTGAAACTAAATATTGCCCAGAATGTGTCCTAAATAGCTTTTCTGTCTCAGTACTACAGTTTCTCCCTCTCTTTGCCTCTCTGCAGTTCTGTTTGTAAGAGTGAAGAGGATGAGGCTCCTATAAAGCGCTGTCCGAAGTGTAAAGTATACATTGAGAGAGATGAAGGCTGTGCACAGATGATGTGTAAAAACTGCAAGCATGCCTTCTGCTGGTACTGCCTGGAGTCACTGGATGTGAGTCCCACTGTGCCTTATCTTTTAATAAAATAATGCATGCACTGGACATTTATTAGAAATGCCTACATATCATTTTGATGAGGTCCACTTGCAATAGAGATGCACTTTGTAGTTCTGTTTAATAGCTGTGGATCTATAACAGATTGTAGACCATTTCTCTGCATTACAGGTGCATTAAAGAAAAACAGAATGTTGTAAAAAAGTATTTTCCTTGATAATTCAATTAAAAAATGTAAATGAAATGTATATTCATTACACTTAAAGTGAATATTAATAGAAAGTGGACTGAAAGGGAAATGTGATAGGAAAAAGTGCATGAGCAACAGGATTGACCACAGCCTTGAGAGGATTGTCAAGAATCAGTGGACTGAGGCTGGCGTCAGTGCATCAAGAGCCTCCACACACAGGCGTCTCCAGGAACGAGGCTGAAACTGCCTCATTTCGAATATCAAGCCACTACTAAAGCAGAGCCAACATCAGAACTGGACTGTTGCTCAGTGGTCCAAAGTCCTCTTTTTTTAGATGAAAGCAAGGTCCCTGAATCTGGAGGAAGAGTTGAAAGGCCCATAATCCAAGGTGTCTGAAGTCCAGTGTGACATTTCCAGTCTGTGATGGTTTAGAGTGTCGTCATGTGCTGGTGTTGGTCCAAAATCAATGCATCCATCTATCAGGAGACATTGGAGCACTTCATACTTTCATCTGCTGTGAAGTTCTTTGAAGATGCTGATTTTTTTTCCAGCTGGACTTAGCAGCTGTCCACAGCACCAAAACTACCACTAAGTGGCTTGCTGACTATGATATTGCTGTGCTTGATTGGCTAGTCACTCTCCAGACCTGAACCCAATAGAGATTTATAGGATTGTCAAGAGGAAGATGAGCAGCACCCAACACAAGCTAATTGCATCCATGCCACGCTGCACTGATGCAGTAATTTGTGGTAAAGGAGCCCCAACCAAGTATTTCTGTATACATTTCTGTATTGTACATCCTTCTCTATTTGATCTTAAGAAATATTCCTATCATTTAAAATACTACATTTCTGATTTTCATGAGCAATGAGCCATTCCGATTAACATGAAAATAAACAGGTTTAAATTATTTCATGTGTGTATTATTTATGTGTAATAAATATATAACATTTATGACAGTTTACCTTTCTGAAATAAATTATGAACAAAAAAGAACTTTTTTGTTGTATTTTTTTAGATGCACCTGTATCTCTTAATCCCCCATTTACCCAGTTTGTCTAGGTCCCACAGGACCACCAGAGAGCATGTATTGTTTGGGTGGTGGACCATTCTCAGCAATGCAGTAAATCAGAGACAGTCATCTTCTGCTGTGCAGTTCATCTTCTAGTTCTTTATTAGTGGTTACATGAAGCTGCCTACAGGACACTGTTGGCTGGATGGTTTTGGTTGGTGAACTGTTCTCAGTCTAGCCATGACACAGAGCTCAGCAGTGTCTGATCCACTCATACTAGTACAACACACATTAACACATCAGCTCCACATCAAAATCACTGCAGTGCTGAGAATGATCCACCATCCACAACATACCTGCTCTGTGGTGGTGTTGTGGAGGTCCTTCTCATTGAAGAAAAGAGGGCTAACTAATTATGCAGAGAAACAGATGGACTACGGTCTGTAACAGTAGAACTACAAAGTACATCTATATATTTCAGGCATTTTAAAATGTCTACTAAATCAGCTTAATTAACCAGGTGATATTATTACAAATATGATTACAAATATTGCTTCTAAGCTTGTAAACAGTAGTCTTATCCGTAGTCAGTTAGGTGATGGGTTTTGACAGGATTTATTTATTTTTCCAGGATGACTTCTTATTGATCCACTATGACAAAGGACCATGTCGGAATAAACTGGGTCATTCCAGAGCATCGGTCATCTGGCACCGGACACAGGTATGCGCATTACACACAAATGTGTAGTATACAGCTCACAGTGTTCTGTAAATAACTTCCAGAACCTTCAGAAACTTCCAGCTCCAGGCTTTCTATTCCCCCTTCCTCACTCACTCCTCACTCATAGTAACCATTACGCTCCATGACCACTCCACTTAATTTCTTCTTATGGTATTATTATTTAATGTCTTGGCTGCATGAACAAGACACTGCACTCTCATAAATGATTTTGTTCATGGATGCTATCACATGAAAAACTATTACATTCTGTGATGTGTAGGCTATGTAGGTTTGGGCTTGAAGAAATGACATGCTAGGAATCTGGCGAGGGTGAACAAATGCACCCATATTTTAGAACACTGCTCTCTAACTTTGTTTCGATTAGTTAGTATTCCCAGTATGTAGGTCTGCTGAACAGACACTGTGTATGATTGGCCAATGCGTGCAAGTTGTAGTGGTCAGTGCTGCATCACTCATGTCACGCAGAGGTAGTCAGTGTGGGGAAAAAAGAACTGTCTGTCTCGTAGGATGGAGTAACACTGGAGCAGTTTCAGAGCGAGAGAGCACTGATGTTCTTACTTTCTGAAAAGTTGCTTTACACTCCAATCAAAGTCTATACATTCTTCTGCACTAAATGGAGCATGTGAATGATAAGTAGTGGTTTTGGTCAGAGAAGCTTTTTTATTTTTTCAGACTGTTGCTCCATCAGATTATCTGCTGGTATTTTCAGAATAAGACATCAAGCAGTGTTTTTAGGATTACTTGGATTATATATATATATATATCGTCGCTGTCCAATGAACAGCAAGTATTTGCAAAATTGCAACTTTACAGGAGAGACCAAAAACATACTTTACTTTCCATGTAAGCCAATGGAACCAGATTTTTTCCCAAGCTATTTTGGAGCACTTCCATTGGTCCATTCATCATTAAATCTTTACACAATGTAAACTATTAATGGCATGTTCAAATGATATAGAAAATCAACAAAATATAACTTTTTTTTATAATATATATATATATATATATATGCTTGCAGATTGCTTTGAAAAATTGAGAGCAAGTGTCTGTGTATATATATATATATAGTACACAGATGTGTGTAGCGGGCAGGTATGTAGAGGGCGATGCATTCTTTTTACTGCTTGGTGTTAGAGGCTCAGCCCCAAGGATCAGTAACACAGAGGAAGACAGGACAATTTTCACACAGAGGATTTAGCCCTTTAATCCTCCTCTCATCGCCTAACAGTCTAAAATAAGAATGTGTGTTTGTGTGCGTCTGTGTGTTTACGTACGTGTGTATGCATCCATGCGTATGCATTCTGCTTTCTCCTGCAGGACATTTTTAAATAGTGAGCTTTTACTACTCTTATAATCTCAGTTGGAGACGTGTACCCTGAACGTCGTGCTTGTTATTCAGGACAAGCTGCACAGTTTCATTGTATTCAGATTCATTAGATTTGAGCCAGCACTGCTCTTGGAGCCAAATACCAAAATTACTGACACACCTTGTGAGCAAACTGCCAAGAAGAATCAAGCCAGAGGTTAGAGTGAGGCAATAGAGTGTGCGGGTATCTCTGGTTATCAAGCCTTTAGTGCCCCCTTGTGGTGCAGGGTGTTCTGGTGCATTGATTATATTGGGTGCCTCTTGTGGCTTAGCTCCTTAGCACTTTTTACTGTAAGCATACTGGGGAGTGATGCTAAAAATTAGATGATACAACTGCAAATCGTCGCTGTCCAATGAAAAACGGGTTTCTCCAAAATGGCAGCTTTACAGGAGAGGCCAAAAACTGTCTTCACTTTCAATGGAAGAATTTTTTCCAAGCTGTTTTGGAGAATTTCTATTGGTCCATTCATCATGAAATTTTCCCACAATGTAAACAGCAGCTGCTGCATTAAATTGTTGTAGAAAAATAGAAATGGTCAAAAATAAAGATACATGTTTTTCATTGGACAGCAGCGAAATGTACTTCTCAAATGTTCTTTACTTGAGCATCACCTTCCTCATTCGTACTTCTATCAGGGCATATCTTCAATCTTTATCCATATTCCTCTTACTGTTGTACTATTGTTTGGCTATCTGGTGCTGACCAGAGCAGGGCGGCTTCCCTTTATAAGCCCTGGTAGCTCTTCAGGTTTCTCCCTCCTGCTCTTAGGGGGTTGTTACTGTCGATCCCGGCTTGCTTATCTGGGGCTTGTACTGGGATTTCTGTAAAGCTGACCTGCCCATAGTAAAAAGTGCTTTATAAATAAGTCTTAAATTGAGTTCATTAGAATGTAATTGAAAAAGCTATTTTTTCCCCACAGCTTAATAAGTGACCATGCATTGTTTTTATTAAGATGAACTGTCATCAGCAGTGCTCCACACCAGCTACCCTTTAACACTCTTGTTACATTTACATACACAATGCTAAGATCACTGGGCTTCATTCACCAGCAGTTCTTAAGAAAAAAAATCGTTATATTTTTTTAGTAGTTTAGATAAGAACAGAATCTATGCACACTCGAACAAAAGGGTGCCAAAAGTTGTTTAAGATGATGTCATGAATCTAAAGTAAAGCTTTTCCTAGGACGTTTCTGAAGAACAGGTTTAAGTAGATTTAGGCTAATGAGTCCTGTTTCTCCCTTCTCTAGTAATGTTTACTCTCTCCTCTGTGTTTGGCTGCAGGTTGTGGGGATTTTCGCTGGCTTCGGTCTGCTCCTGCTGGTGGCTTCCCCGTTTCTGCTCCTGGCCACACCTTTCATCTTATGCTGCAAGTGCAAATGCGGCCGTGGGGACGATGACCCTTTGCCAACTTAGAGCTCTACCTGCAGCTGTGAAAGTCCAGCTGAAGTTTCTGCGCTCTGAAGGAATCTTTTGGCAGGACTCTTGTAGACTCCTGCTTTCAAGACAGCACAGCTGATTGGTTGCTGTGGGTTGACGCTGACAGCCACTCCAGTAGCTGAGAACATTAGAACAGGCTCTGAAAAAGAGGGTTGGGATTTGCACCTCTCAGAATGCGAATTGGCGCAAGAGGAAAAATCTCTTTCTCGGCAGTGGAACGCTGGCACAGTTCATTCTAGGTGGTCAGCCTATGGTGTCTGGGGACATAGTCTTTTCTTCCATCGCTTCTAAAGTTTCTGTTGACTCGGGCACAGCTGTGAAAGCTGATGAATAACTCGCTTTCTCGGTTAAGTTTATTTATTGCATAATTTTCATCACAAACTGTAGAAAAACAAGCCATAAACTGAGCTTTTAAAATATCTGGATTATGCTTTTCCGTGTAGCGAGCCAAGTGACCTAAATACTTTGATTTTTACAAGTTCAACCACACTGCAGCATAACGTCTGGCCTTAGTTGTGTTCTTTGACTTTGAGAAGCTGTAGAAACACCTGTGTTCTTCACTTAAGTAGCGCCTACTTTGTTTTCCAGTCCTAGTTTTCCTTTTTGTTCCACATCTTGGTGCTTTTCAAAATCTGTCTTTCATTTTTAATGCTATCTATTCAAACATATTCTACAGAGATAGCAAAAGCGAGATTTGATGGCTTGCTAAAGTCAACCTAACATCAAAATTTACTTTTTTTTTTTTACCCTGCTAGTTTATGTCCCTGATCATGATTACATATATATACAATTTCCCATTTTCCACTTACATTTTCCAAATGTGGTGTATTTTGCCCATGCAGTGAAAACTAATACGAAGCAGTAATATCATGTATCATCACTCTCACCTTAATGCTGACTTTAAATCTTGGAAGAAAATATTTTTGAGCAGCCTTTCATTGTACAGGTGCCAAAGGCCTTTGCCATCACCACATTATTGTTCATTATAAGGCAGTTACAAACTTGTTAATGGGGAATTCCACAGATTTCTCAAATTTCTACATATTTGAATGATTGAGACTCAAGAGTCACTCAGAGCAGTTTGATATGTATATATCATATATATATATATATATATATATATATATATATATATATATATATATATATATATATATATATATATATATATATATATATATATATGAAATAACCCCACTCTGAAATAAAAATTAAGAAATGTATGCATTTCCTATAGTTGTCATAGGAGCCATGCATCACAACATCTGCTACTCAAATATAACCATTTTATTTACCATTAAAACCACAAATGAACCTACACGCCTTCTGAGATAAGTAGAAACTAATTGTTAATTAATAATAATACATTTTGGTAAAGTATTTTTCCATACAACCTCTTTTTTAATAAATGAACTTAAGCCAAAAACTTAAACAATAGACTATCACAAAACAACGTCTCAGACTTAGATTAGGCAATATATTCACAGCCACTTTCCGTTAACAATTCTGATTTGGTAAGTTTTGGTAAGTAAGCCAGAACTGAGAAACCATTTAAGCATTTAATTTAAAAAAATCTGTGGAATACCCTTTTGATGTGATGACGATGGAGAAATTTATTTTTCTTTGTACCACATGCTCATAACTCACAAACACAGAACGCTGTAGTCCCTAACCTGGACAAGTTGACCTGCAGTTACTGTACACTACCAACCTATTGGGGTCAGAGTAATCAGGTCAGTACTCACTTAACAGGGAAACTTTTTTAGGTGCAACTTTCATTCTTTGCCAAATGCAGTGATTCTAAGCACACAGTTTAGCCAGTCTGTCTCTTAGATGAATGTGGTTGTGACCCTTTACTGGCAGTTAAATATGCCTTTCTGTTTTTCTGTTCTTCAGTTTATCAAGTGGATCAGCAGTTTTCTGTATTGTATTATGTATAACGTGGGTTCACATTTTTACAGTTTATAAATACATTAGTGTTGAAATGGAACGATTTTGCTTGTTCAGCTTTACTTAAACTGCCAAATGCTTGGATGTATCTGTTTACTCACATATTTCTGTAGACTGTGTAGACGCTTTAAACGAGTAGAAAATAGAAAGTTACAAAAGAAACATGAAACTAGCTAATTTCACTGCTGGTCTAAATGATTTACTTGATTTAAACTTACAGAATAAATAAAATAAACCTGTGTTCCTATATGGGATTCATGTGAAAATGCTGTACACACTGAAATGAACTCATTCCTTTGTCCGCGGTGAGGACTGTAGTTACTGTGTAACCTTGAGTGGATCAGTAAAGCTGAAGTTCTGACAGTTTAAGATCACATAGCTGAAAAAGAAGCGATCTTTCTACCCTCAACCGACTCTTCAGCGCAGAAACAGAAGCTTGTCAACTGCCTGGTGGGGAGCATGTGGCTGGGCTGTGCTGAGCAGCAGCTGGCTGCAGCGTGGGGGCCCGCGGCTGGCCGGGCAAAGGGCCTCTCCTGGGGCCAGTGGGCATCTGCCTCGCCCTGCACCACTTCACCCGCCAGCATCACAAATTCATGCGCTGCTCCACCCGCACCATCTGTGTCCGCATGCACCAGAAGCTCAGCAAGCCCCGCCGGTCACACGCAGGAGAGGCCAGAAGAGGCCAGGCCAGGCCAGGCCAGACTCCACTGAGCTTAGTCACATGAGAAAGGGACCAAGTCTCTGCCTTCTTTCAGAGTGTTGACCAACTAGGTCAGAGAGAGGAAGTTTAGGAGTCAAATACAGCTTTAAACTACTTTCCATTAGGGTCGTACTCATCTGTACAGTATATACCACTATTGCAATGTCAGACGTAAATTAGCCCTGTGAGTAATTTCTGGTGTTCTATGTTTTTTTACAAGTGTTAAATATCTCTTATAGTGTGGTGTGAGTTGTTTAGAGGCAGTCACATGATGCAAAATTGGATGGGTAAACAATTTCTGACAAAAATAAGCCATTAGGATTCTCCAGTGTGTGCCTCATATCTGGCTAGTAAAATTCATAGCAATATAATTGCAATTTGGCACTTTGTCTGTGATATGCAGCCCTACTGCCTAGGAAGCTAATATTCAAACTCTCTGTTGAAAGTGAACATCAAAACCTGCTCCAAAGAGTCACGAAGAATCAGCAAAGAAAAACAGCAATAATATTCACAGTTAAAAAGGGACAGAAATGTCTAAATGTCTAAATAATAAAATGGGTAAAGATGCAAATGTACACTTACTCAGAAACTATCAGAACTGTTCACAGCAGTGCTGAAATCATTAAAAACATGAGTCAGTTATTCATATTAGTTTTCTAAATTCACTGCTGGTCTAAATGATTAGGCACTTAAGAAATTGACGTGTTGAATTTAATTCAAAACTGTGTTCCTATATGGGATTCATGTGGAAATGCGGTACACATTGAAATCAAATCACTTCTTTGTCCACGTTGAGGACTGTAGTTACTGTGTAACCTTGAGTGAATCAGTAAAGCTGAAGTTCTGACAGTTTAAGATCACATAGCTTAAAAAGAAGTGATCTTTCTACCCTCAACCGACTCTTCAGCACAGAAATAAAAGCTTGTTAACTGCCAGGTGGCTGGGCTGTCATACGAATCGGTTATTAATACTCTGCTTAAAACATAGTTTTATGATATTAGCTTTGAAATAAGGTTTTGGCCTAAATCAAAGGCATTCTACGTATTTCAGGTAACAAAAGACCTATCTGAAGGATACCCCTTCAGTACATTTAGTTGGGGAGCATAATTAAACCATATTACAGTTTAATTTTTTACATTGCACTGACTCTCTACACCTTTTCTTCACTTATTTTGTTGGTTTGTTTTTAAATACCTATCCTTTAGGAAACGGAATATAGTGCAGCCCCCCCAAAACCTTTTTTTCAGATTTCATTGTAATCAACATTACATATAACTCACAAAAGACATGTAGGTTCACTGGTGGTTTTGGGCAGCATATAAAAGAGCTATACTTCTGCTGTGGACATCTTGTCTCATGGTTTCTGTTACCACCAATGTGAAAAAATAATAATGACTGTGTTATATATATATTTGTGTATCCTATGTAAATAACAGAATTATATGGAAATTTATAAAACAAAAAAAAAATGTTTGTCAGCCAAGAAGTTGGTTCCTTTAGTTTTGCACTGAAGCTACTACAATAGAGTTGCAAACAAGCAATGTCAGTTTATACCCTCCATATGCAAACTATGATCTCACTTGTCTCTAACTGTCAAACTGTAAAGTAATCCCAGACTTGTTTGACACTGTATCACACACAGTTATGTATAAAACATGTATTGCATAGCTCAGCAGCATTCACAGACATCTCTTGTCCTGTTTTATAGATCACAGTATGTCATAACTGTACAGCAGTGTGTCCCTAGAGTTCTCACTGACCTCCCTATTAGAATTGAGAACCACAGGCCTTCTACCTAGACATCACTTGCACTATCTTCATGCAACCACAAGAGGGAACAGCTGCTGCACTGTTTACTAGAAGGTGCCAAAGAGAGTGGTGTAATGTCTGTGTTAAACACTTACAGAGTGGGAGGACTGTTTATGGAGGTTTGATAAGCATGTGATGATAGACTGAAAAAGAAGAGGAATTACGCAAACCACACGCTTGTGAAAACTAAAGTAAATCTATGACTAAACTGTGTCAGGGCATCTGCTTATCCTCCAGCAGCTCACTCTTTCCTCTCTCTCTCTCTCTCTCTCTCTCTCTCCCTGTCTCTTTCTCTCTCTGTCTCTCTCTCCTCAGGCAGTGCAGGCCGTCTGCGGCCCAGTGGCTCACTGGCAGGTGTTGATGGTCCTGTCGGCCGAGGCTGGGGGAGCTCTGCTGGCTCTGGGCTGGCTCTCCAGTCTGCCTGCGCCTGCCTGGGCCGTCCCACTGGCAGCTGGCATCACGCTGCGGGCGCCTCTCCCAACTATAATTACCAGCTCCAGCTACAGATGGAGACAAGCAGGCGCACTGGTCCCTGCATCCTCCCTCCACGGCCTTCACCCACCTCCACATTCCACCCTACTAACAGCCCAAACGCACTCTGCACTAGGACAAACTCCACATCACTCCTGATAGAAACATTTACCGCCATTATAGGGATTCTCTACTGTCACACCTGGGTCATATTAAACACTATATGTACAACAGCTTGTAGACTCCTGCTAAATCTAATGTTTTTGTTTAAATCTAAGGAGTTAATAAGGAGTTTGTAGTAAAAGATTTGTGATTGCTGTCTCTATATTCATGCTGGGTAAATATGACCTTAAAATACTGAATGGAGCTCCAGCACTCCAGAGACGTGATGCCAGGGAGCTTTATACCCCTTGGCATTGAGCATGGTTACTTTAGCCTTATGTGCGGCTGATCCAGAGCATCGCATTCTATTAGCAGTGCTTTTCAAAGGAGCTGTGTGTGTGCAGTTAAATGCCTGTGTCATCAATAGGTGCACCTTACAATAGCTGAATTTACTAAGTAGTTGGAGTTGTCTGGATACTTTTGGACATAATAATGTCATTGTCCATAGAAAACACACACACACACACACATATATATATATATATATATATATATATATATATATATATATATATATCATATACAACAACATCTCATATCAACAATCGTTTATATTCTGTGTATGTTTCATGATGAATGGACCAATACAAATGCTCCAAAATCACCTCTTTTCATTGTCTTACATACATTAAGAGTAAAGAATGTGTTTTGGTCTCTCCTGTTAAGTTGCTATTTTAGAGATTAGGACATCTGTGAATTTGTTAAACCTGGAAAATAATTGTCTTTTTCTTTAGTACTTTCTTTGCAAGCAAGTGTTTTGTGTAACTCAAAAGCACAAAGATCAATGCAAATGTAACACGTTGTCTATAAAATTTTTCTGAAGGCCTTTCTAATGTACAACTAACAGAACAAACACCTAATGGATGTATCTCCAGTTTACGTGGATCTCTTTCAGTGGTCACCTAAATTTCCAATTTCTGTACATACCATCTATGACCATGAATGTTAAGGCAATAGGTCCATGAATTTCCCCTCAGATGTAGCTGACCAACCATCAACTTCTTTAGTTTTATTAAGGTAATGAAGGTAATGGAAAAATGAAAAATTATGAAAACCAATTAGCATCATTAAGCTATACACAAACTAAGCAGTATATAAACTTAATGTGTCAATCCGGCTGCCATTACTGGTTTTAACAATGTAGTGTGTAAGATGAATGTGTGCTGCACAGTGGTAATGGGTGCTGTTCAAGCAGAGGTCGGCAGTTCAGGTTCAGAAGGTAAAGATCCTCCCCAGGATTTTGTTCCAGCTGCCTGAACATCTCTGGTGTGGGTATGAGCATATTAGAGAAGTCAGGACGTTGGAAAATAAACCCTGAGGAGGATTTCTACTTTCAGGACCTGAACTAGCCAGCGCTGTAGATAACAAGCAATGAAGGTCTGTCACTCAAAATCCTTACACTATATGCAACACAGCTGATGGGCTTTATGGATGCATGCTCGGGGGCCTGAGCCATGAGGGGGGTCCATGCCAGCAATTATTTAAAAATCTAAACAGCTGCTTTGACTTGTAGTGGGAACTTTATTAGTGGCACAACTAGAAGAAACAAACCTTGTACCACATTCTTCATAGTCGTCCACTTAATTTTATCCTTCAATCACTGCTGTTACGGTTTTGTAACAGTTACCTAGTGTTACTTTTAACACACAGAAATGCCAGATATTCAAAAACAATGTCTCTGGGGAATCTTTAAAACAACAGCATATGCATACAGTAGTATATATTTATTATATACTAATATATATACTGTATTTAATTTTTATATTTATATATATATATTTAAAAGTATAAATATTTTATATATATTTAAAAGTATATAAAGATACTTGGATGCTTGGGTTTGCTGTCTTTATGCACATTATCAGACACAGCGATTAGCTATTGCCGATGTGTTGCTGTATAGGCCTTGTGTAACCTGCTGTGATATTATCACAAATTTAATGACAACCAAGATAGATATAAGAATCAACCAAATATTTGTGCCCAAGTTCCAATAACTTGATAATCTGGGCCTAAAATATATTTAAAGGTTAGCAGACCCCTTCTCCTCCAACGGTTCTTCCAAAATCGAGAGTATTAACATGGAGAATATTCAAGGTTCTTTGCTGAAACTCCTCCAAAAGCAGAATTGAATGAGCTCCATTAAAAACCCTGGACATGCACTGAGACACTCTGGAGCACCACAGTATTTTTAGGTAATACACCCACTGGCCACTTGACTAGGTACTCTACTCTCTATCCCTTTAATTAGCTCTGCTTACCATATAGGAGTACTTTGTAGTTCTACAATTACAGAGCGTAGTTCATCTGTTCCTCTGTATACTTTGTTAATCCTCTTTCTCCCTGTTCTTCAATAGTCAGGACCCCCACAGCACTACCGTGGATGACACAGATGTGGTGGTGGTGGTGTGTTAGTGTGTGTTGTGCTGGTGTAAGTGAATAAGACACTGCCGTGCTGCTGGACTGAGAATAAACCATCCTGTGGGCAGCATCCTGTGACCAGTGACGAAGGACTAGAGGATGACCAACACAATCTTCAGCAACACATGAGCTATGGTCTCTGACTTTACGTCTAAAAGGTGGAACAGCAGGGTAGGCGTGTCTAATAAGGTGGACACTTTCAAACCAGCATGACACACACTAACACAACAACACTACGTCAGCGTTGATGCAGTGCTGAGAATGATCTACCAACCAAATTATACCTGCTCTGTTGTGGTCCTGTGGTGGTCCTGTCCACTGAAGAACAGGACTAAAGGGGATTAACAAAGTATGCAGTGAATCAGATGGAATACAGTCTGTAATTGTAGAACTACAAAGTGCTCCTATGTGGAGCAGGTAAAATGGACAATAAGTGCAGATACAAGGAGGTGTACCTAATAAAATGGTTGGTGGGCGACTTACATTAGCCTCGTATCTCCTCGTATCTCTTCTTTGACACCAAAGAAGCACAGAGACACATGGGGTTATGCATCTCTGGAGTAAGGAGTAATCTGTTTTTCTGGACTATCACTTTAAAGTGATGCTTGGGCTAGCAGTAGCTGAGTTGGTTCCCGGGCCCTGATATCCTCTGAAGCAGCCACGGAAGTGCAGTAACAGATGGGGGCTCCAGGGAGGCTCAGTGAGAGCCTCGCATATCGCACACTGTCTGCACCACACTGCTCACCACTCAAACCTTCTCTTAACATTCATCTGTAGTCCTCATGTACCAACATTATTCAGCTTGGGTCCATTAACTCACTGCAGCAGGACAAACTGACATAAGCCCATGCTGACGGCACTGGTGTAGACACATAGCTGATTGAATGGTAACTTCACATTGTTTTTTTTTTTAATCCAGGATGCTCTCTTCCATGGAAGTAATTTACATCACTGATCATATTAGATTTGACTGGAAATTGACGTCATTTTGCATAATTCTGAGAAAGTGTCCAGTTATTGTTGCTATGTTTATTAAATGTACAGTTTGGGCTAGCTGGTAGCATCCGCAACAACTGAGCTTACCGTCCAAAAGCTTGGTAGAATGAAATAAACCACATTTGAACATTTAAAAAAATGGCTTTGCAAGGTCATTAAAAACCCTGTACATACACTGAGACACTCTGGAGCACCACAGTATATTTGGGTAATAAGCCCACTGACCACTTCAATACATACACCCCCCTGTATCTATACTCTCTATCCATTTTATCTACTTACCAAATAGGAGCACTTTGTTGTTCTACAGACTGTATTCAGTTTGCAAGGTGTTGGGTTCAGTGAATGGTACTAACCGGCTAGCCCCAGCACATCCTGTTTTATAATACCACTTTGTACCTCAAATGAGTCCCAGAGAGTCCCAGTAGCCTTGAGTTGAATCAGAGGATAAAGAAGTAGCGCAGGGTGCATCCGAAATTGCCTACTAGTCAGTAGGTACTACTGTTCTACTAGTTCTGTGGCGACAGTTCACTAGCTGTAGCTACGTACGTACAGCCGACGTACCCCTTTTCCACCGCTTTGAATTCATCAATGGCTCCAGGTGAATCATGGGATAGCACGGTGTGCTGTGGTCACATACATAAAAATGGCTGCTGATTCAGGAGGTCATCCGGGTATCATTCGCCTACTACTCAATGCCTACTGAGTATTCCGACATATCAGCTGCACTTGCCTACTGATTTCGCCTACTGAGTAGGAGGCAAGTAGACGATTTTGAACACACCCAGTGTATTCTAACCTCTTGTCAGTCATGTCAAGGTCCTGTTAGATCAGTTAGATCATTTAAGGACAGCCAGCCAATAAAACGGACAGTGAACAGAATGATGGCTGAAGCTCACCGGCCATTTTCAACAAAAAAACACATTCAGCAGCAAACAAAATCAGTGATATCAATAGAAGCAAAACAAGATTTAATATTGGGATGTTGCCCCATTTGTATTGGTATGAATTTGACATGTGTGTCATTCTCCTTAAAGTAACAAGTAGCTGTTTTAGTGATGGAAGCTACAATACTCTCACATGAGCTAATGCTAAAGTTAACCCTGAAACTGGACAGGGTAACATTAGTTGCTGAGAAGCATTATTGTCTTTTATTTAAAGTCTTCCAGCAAAGATAATAATAACGTCTTTTTTAAGTATGTTAATATTTGTCTTTACACATCATTTTTTCACAGAGATGATCACAGTACTGCCATTGTTTATCATTAGACATCATGTTGAAATGTCAGATAGAGCCAGCATACGTCTGCAAGTTAGTAGGGTTGTCATTGGGCTATCCCAGCAAACACACAACGTTGTCACAACTGTAGAATTTATTTTAACATTATCACCACTTTCTGAGGAATTACATTTAAAGTTGCGACAATGTTGTGGGCACCAAAACTATAGGTTGTCACAACATAACTATGTTTGCAGAGTATGAATTTGGTACTCAGCATAGTTTAATCCAAAATGTTTTAAGCTTCAGGATTGAAATGAAAATCAGCGCCTCCTTCCAGATGATCAAGATACTGTATGTCAGGCATACCTTCCACTGTTTTCTAATTTCTGACTAATTTACTTCCACCAACTTGCAGGTTTATTTTGATGAGTTCTATCTGAGTTTGTCCTCCATTTCTTAGATAAAGAAATATACAGAGAGAAATATGACCACTTACTCTCCTGAAGAAGGACCGTTAGAAACATTAGAATCATTAGCTGATGGTTTTGCTTTCTATTAGGAACTGGCTAAATATTTACCCTTAAACAGGACCATAAAGATGTTCCAGTTGGACACCTTTGGATCCCATCAGGAAACCACCAAATTCAATCTGGAATAAGTCCTAGAACACATTAAACCATTAGTCTTTTTCACAATGTAATATCAACCAATCAGGAAATCACAAACTATCATTAGTGACTACAGCACACCAGTACAAACCAACAGACACATTTAATAGTTAATATGATTTTTTTTCAGCAGAGGTAGTTTTACAAACTACATACCAACACCAGAGTGAACTCTACTCTCTATCTCTCTCAGAAATCAAGTTAATAACCTTTTGTATTTTTATTACTATTAGTATCTAAATCTCTTAGGCATTCACATGTCCACAGGATAAGACTTATTATGTTTGGAAAATAATACAAATGATTACAACAAGGGGTTGTAATATATATATATATATATGTTTGGGTTTTTTTTGCATAAATGGGCCAATCGTTAACTGTTGCATCTTCTGACAGCCATTGTTTTTTTTTTATTACTATTTAATTCAATTGATGAAATAACTTAGACTTGGATGTGAAATGACTGAAGAGACTGAAGAGAAACGTACTGACCGAGTGTCTGCTGCCACGTCTTCTGAGTTTTCAGATGTGTTGTTGACGATGTTGACAATAAAATGGTAATGTCAAAATGCCCTTCCTGTTCCTAGCAGCTGTGAATGGATTTAAATTTATTGCAAATGTCTCTTAAAACAATGTCCGAGATCTCTAGCAATCATATCAAGTAATAAGGTTTTGGGATGGAGCTCTCTGCCATCTGGTTCCCATCACCACCGTTGTCAACAGGGTTTCTCTCAAATGCCACATTTCAAATCAGTCCACTCTGAACAACAGTTTACATCTTAATTGAGAAAAATTGGTGACATTTCTTTTTAACAAACCACATTTCTTGGCACAAAAAGTGTTTATTGCAAATGTTTATTGACAATAAACTAAATTTGTTACTGTTCATTTGCAAACATATCAATTTGTAGTATGTTACTGTTTATAGCAGTAATAAACCACTCAAGGTCATGTGTTACAGTGATTTCACTGTCATTAAGGAGGGTTTAGGGTTTTTCACTGCGGCTAACGTCACTGTCAGGCCTAAACTGTCTCAGTTGCCTTACTGCTTTGTAAGTTTTCTTAAAAAATCTGAACACACTGTCTCTGTTAAATAAATAATACACGAGACGCATTAAAAAAACAAAACAAAATATGTTAACTGGACGTAACTGCCCAAAGCCACACATGCTTTGGTAGCAACAGTTAAACTGTTAAACAGAGGCCACAGATATCTGGGCTGCAGTGGGCCAGAGCAGAGAGCGAGTAAGAGAGAGCGAGAGAGAGTGAGAGAGAGCGAGAGAGGTGACCTTGTTACTATAGCATTCCAGGCTAGCCAGGCTGGTGCAGTAGGAGGCATGAGCCCGTAGGGAAAGTCAGACAGATGCTGTTTCTCTATCTCTCTCTTTCTCTCTCTCTCCCTGTGGGTGAGGCGGTGTGGGGTGTGTTTGGTGCAGCTGCCACCCTCACCCTCATGCAGCACAGACGCTGGTACTTGCTGTCTCTCCTCTATGACCTACAGTACATCTCTAAACTTCGCTCATACAGCCACAGCTGCACACCAGGCCAGCGCAGCTACACACATCTGCTTATATGATGCTGCAAGCGCCGAGACCTCACAGCTGATTAGAGGTGTCATATATGTTTAATATTATGTACATGTGGATAGGTTCGGAAAATTCATATCACACATAAGATATAATATATTCAAATAATGCATATGGAGCGTACATATGGCTACATATCCAACTATCTCTCTCTCTCTCTCTCTCTCTTTATGAGCTCCCGTAGTTCATCTGTTTCCCTGCATGCCTTGTTAATCCCCATTCACACTGTTCCAGACTGGTCAGGACCTCCACAGGACCACCACAGAGCAGGTACTATTTGGGTGGTGGACCATTCTAAGCATTGCAATGGCACAGACATGGTGGTGGTGGTGTGTTAGTTCGTGTTAAACCCCTCAGTGTCACTGCTGGACTGAGAATAGTCAATAGAATAGAACTATCCAGTCAACAGCATCCTTTGACCACTGATGAAGGGCTACGGGATGACCAACACAAACTGTGCAGCAACAGAATAGCTCTGACTTTGTATCAGATGACTGTTCCCAATAGCAATTCTTGGCCTGCCTAACTAATCCTAGCAAGTTCTTTAAGATGTTAGACTTGAACAACTAGAAGGACGTCCAGACTTTTGCACAAAAAAATGCTTTAACTACTGCTGAACTCTGTTTATGTCCTTTTTGCTGAATGAAATGATCACATATATGTCATTTCATTTATATCATATTTTTGGAAAATATTTATAACGGCAAACAAATGTGTGTGTGTGTGTGTGTGTGTGTTAGGGAAGAAGTGGAGGGACAAAAAAGAGCAGAGGCTTCACACCAGCTGCTGAACATGACATTTCCTGGCTGGGCCAGCGCACCCCAGCAGGAGCAACATCTGTGTGCCTGCCTTTCATCCCAGCGCTCTCCAGGCAGGACGGCTGTGCTACCTGCAGCTCGAGCCCACAGGCAGCAGGCCTTTACTGCAGCAGGACACAGCCTGAGCCCGGCGCAGCTGGAGCTTTACCACACAGTACCACAGCTACACAGTCTGACAAGCACACACACACACACACACAGTACAGTCCTGTGTTTACCAGAGTTTTGTCATAAAAAAGTATAATTTAAATGAACTCAGATGTGTTGCTGATGGAATCTAACAGAATGCTGATTGAATCTGGCATAATTTGAAAATACCTGTTGCTCTTTATATTGTATGTAAATTTCATGAAACAATGGCCACCTGTCACCTGTCAAGCAGCACTATTGTCGCTGTGCAAAGAAAATCGTGTATCTTCATGTTAGTTGATTTTTTGAATAATTTAAATATGGCAGATTTCATAAATATATATAAACACATTACGGCAAAATTCATAATGATAGCTTGATCAACTGTGACCAATAAAATGCCCTAAAATGTTCCCAGATTTGTCCCTTGCAGCTTTTATATAGAACAAACTTCTGTACATTACAAGGTTAATGTATGTATGATACCATTAACATATTTATTAACATATTTTCCTAATGAAAAAAATGTGCCCTGTGAAAAACTTATGCCACTGTTGCATAAAGTATGCAGACAGATGACCTTTGTTCACTGTAGTGAAATATGTAAACGCAAAACACATATATAGACCGCCCCACTCCACTTACTGTACAAAAGCAAAACAATCTGAAATCATAAGAGAAGAGAACAGGTGTGTTGAACATTTACAGATGTGCTGTCCATGACGAGTTGGAAAATTGTTGGCATTGAAGAACAAATTGAATTGTCCGTGGATAAAGAAAAAGGAAATAACAGAGGAAGACACCGATTCTAAGGTAAAATCTGGAAGAGTCATGAGTTAATGGATTTCCACAGAAACAAGTATATGGATATAAAATATATGGGTGTAAGTATTTGTATTATTAAAAATATAGAGGTACATACGAGATCAAAAATAGTCCCCAAAAGTTTGTTTTCATGATTAAGCACTTTTTTTACCCTAATCAGCTTCACATATAAAACTCAAAAATGTATTCTGTATAAAAAAATAACATGGTTTATGTTCACAAGCACTATAAAGAAATTAGTGAGTTGATTAGATGTGTCATATATGTTTAATATTATGTACATGTGGATAGGTTCGGAAAATTCATATCACACATGATATAATATATTCAAATAATGCATATGGAGCGTACATATGGCTACATATCCAACTATCTCTCCCTTTCTCTCTCTCTCTCTCTCTCTCTCTCCCTTTCTCTCTCTCTCTTTATGAGCTCCCATAGTTCATCTGTTTCCCTGCATGCTTTGTTAATCCCCTTTCCAGACTGGTCAGGATCTCCACAGGACCACCACAGAGCAGGTACTATTTGGGTGGTGGGTCATTCTCAGCACTGCAGTAACACTGACGTGGTGGTGGTGTGTTAGTGTGTGTTGTGCTGGTATGAGTGGATCAGAAACAGCAGTGCTGCTCGAGTGTTTAAACACCTCAGTGTCACTGCTGGACTGAGAATAGTCCACCAACCAGCAACATCCAGCCAACAGCGTCCTGTATGTAGCATTAACAAAAACTAACCAAAACTATCCAGCCAACAGCGTCCTTTGACCACTGATAAAGGACTACGGGATGACCAACACAAACTATAAAAATATAGAGGTACATGCAAGATCAAAAATAGTCCCCGAAAGTTTGTTTTCATGATTAAGTACTATTTAACCCTAATCAGCTTTACATATAAAACTCAAAAATGTATTTTGGATAGCAAATTAAATGGTTTATGTTCACAAGCACTATAAAGAAATTAGTGAGTTGTTTATGTTTTAAATATTCTATTCTACATAGAAAAAAACACACACTGTACACAAACTGCAAATCGGAACAGAGATCTGTGGCGCACTGCTGAAGCTCCATACTGTAAGGACTTGCATGTACCGGGCCTTGTAAGGATACAGGCCTATTACAGAGGGGAAAGATTTGTGAAACTCTTCGTGGTCACTTTCTCACAGAAAATATTTGAGCCACTCTGGCTCGACCAATATTTCCTCACAAATCCCCAACTCCACGTTACTCCAAAGCCACAGGCATATCAAAGCCACATGTTGAGTTCGGGACCTATCTTTATCGCAGTAGCTGCCATTGCAACACCATTTACAGCACCAGCTACATAAATGTTCTGCTACTGGCCTTTTCAACCCATGAAACGACTGGTTTTTGGCCAGCTCAGGTTGCTGTAGACGAATTACTTGTCGTGCAGCTCATAGGGGATGCCTTGTCCAATTAGCCCAAGTGCTTTGACGACTTTAGCCAAGAGCGGAGTCTTCTCGTCGTGACTTTGTCAACGTAGCGCTCCAAAAGCTCATTTATAATGAAGGTGTTTATTCGTCTTCTGTCTCCTTGCGAGTGATGATGGCATTCTCATTAACCCTGCGGTTTATTCATTTGCTCAATGGAATTCTGTCCTGCCCATCACAATAAGACATTTACAAGGCTGTAAAATTGATGTTGCAGCTTGGTGAAGAACAGATTTCCGCATGTCCCAGCTCAAGGAAAAAGCGATCTTGGCACAGAGTAAGAGAAGAGAACAGCGCTGCGATGTCAGCCGAACCCACGGCCTGTGAAGAGCAGGCACTCAGCCAGACCCTTTTATGAGCCACGGGGCCATATTTATGCTGTACTTCCACTAATGGAAGCAGATTGAACAGGAGGACACTTACCAGATTAGGGCCTTTGTTCCCCTTTTCTCCTTCAAGACTCCAGTAAAAGTTTTTGCTGAAAATCAACTTCGGGTTTAAAATGATCGGTGGGATGAGCCGTAAAGTTTTATTGGGAGAGATAATATTTTGTGTGTTACAGGAACCCGAAGAGAGCATCGCAAAGACTAACGGCCTGCAATCATCAGCAATGTAGGCTACTCAAGCTTCAGGAGAGGTGGGTCATAAATTTAGTTTGCTCCTCTAAAAAGCTGAACTGCTCCTGTAAAATTTGTGGTAAAAAATAACACTGGGTCTGTGTTCACAGCTATTCCAAGGACATGCCCAAAACCTGAGCACTACACTACCTTGTCTTATTCTAACCAGTTCAGTGTTATTTACCTGGTTTTCTTTGTCAGTTTTTCTGCTTTAACTATTGCCGTAAAATTCTTGTACAGTTGTTCTGTACAAATTTTTTATACTATCCAAGATTCTTAGCTCCATTAAATATCATGTTCTATCAGACTGTGGTGTCCAGCTGTCTTTTCTATGCCGTGGTGTGCTGGGAAGGTAGCATGAAAAAGAGAGACGAGATGCGTTGGACAAGCTGGTCAGACGTGCGGGGTCCGTGGTTGGTGTGGAGCTAGACTCTGTGACTACGGTAGCAGAGAGGAGGACACTGCACAAACTTCTCTCCATCATGGATGTTGATGGTCACCCACTGCACACCATCATCATGGAACAAAGGAGCAAGTTCAGTGGCAGGTTCCTGTCACAGAGCTGCTCTACAGACAGACTCAGGAGATCCTTTGTCCAGAGAGCCATCAGACTCTTCAATTCCTCCCAGTGGAGCCGGAAGAGGGAAGAGGACAGATCAGGAACAAGTCCCTTAGTTCAAAGTTTTTTTTTATTTGTACTGTAATCACATTACTGTACATCTGCACTCCCGGACACTCTCGAACCTTTACTGGACATCTTATGTCAGCACTCATAGACACTATTGACACTGTGCTGTATGTCTGGTATAACCTGTTTTTCTCTTGCACATTACCTAATTTATTACTTCACTACCTTTTTACCTACAGTCAGGGTGTATAGTTTGTATTCATATATTCTTGTATATATTCTTTTTGACTATTGGAGTTCTTTATTCTTCTTTATTTATACTGTGTTATATACCTTATTGTTTTTTGTACTGTGTAACTGCTACTGGCTGCTAAATTTCCTTCAGGATCAATAAAGTGTGTGTGTGTGTGTGTGTGTGTGTGTGTGTGTGAGTGTGTGTGTGAGTGTGTGTCTGTGTCTGTGTCTGTGTGGCTGTCTGTCTGATAACAGAAAAACTGTCAGAAAAATGAAGTCATCCTGCCACCACCAGCAGTATTGGGGTAATTCTTATGCTTGAATGCAATTTTTAATAAAAGCCATATTTTTTTACTTATTTGTAGGTATAATTAGTATTTTTTTCCCAAAAGTCTACTGGCTAGGCCGCTCCAGGGAAGAATATCTACTGTGTTACCTTCTCTCTTTTGTACACTTTTCGCCTGACAGTGTACTGATGAATTCCAAGCTCATGAGAAGTTTGTAAACACATGATGATTTCTTTTCTTAGAGGTACATGTAATTTCCAAACTTTGCTATGTTCAAAACAAGTATAAGAAATATGTGTTAAAAGCTGCATGAGCCTGCAACATTCTTTGAATTTGAGGTTCTGGAGGAAATGCTTAAATTCAGATGCAACAACACTTACAACAATATACAATAATAAAAATTACATACTGTGGCTGTTGTATCATTTTTTCCAAAATTCAGTTTTTAAGATATTTATTTATTTTATTTTAATTTTATAAATAGCAAATTAAAATAAGTATGAATAAAAACATATATAAATACAGTATTTTAAATATCATTTTACAACTACTTTCTCGAATACTAACAAAAACAAAACAAAAATGAGCACAAAGTTGTTAATGTGGCATATGATGTACTTAAATTCAAATCTCAAGACATTAACATACATTAATATGTATATTACTTGGACATTTTCAGTGACCTTCTTTACTGCACTCAGTGTATGTCCTGTTTTTCAGTAACTTTGGCATTACACACCTGTCTCCAGACTTTAGCTGATCTTTCCCAGCTGTCAGACACATGATTGAAAAGCTGAGCACACCTGCCTTTGCAGTTCTAGGCAAAGGAGCTCAGACATTTACCTAATGAGCAGGTTGCACCTGTCAGACAATGGGAGCTTCACTCCTAAGCTGGCCCTGTTTGCATGTTATCCCCTATATCTGCCCTTTCAGCTACCTCATGGACCTGCTGTGTGGCCTATTTGCACGCACACATGCAAAACACTGCTTACTGTAGGCCACCACGCAGCTGCAGCTAATGCTTAGAGTGTTCACACACACACACACACACACACACACACAGTGGAATATTCAAATGCTTGGATAATCTGTACAGTGTGTAGTACAATGTATTACAGTTAGGACTCATAAAAAAGTGGTTGTGCATATTTAATAGAAGACTCAGCGGCAGACTTCAGTATTGTTGTTTGTTAAGCAAATGATGGAACTCAGGGTATGAAACTCTCACATGCAAAATGGATGGTTCCACGTAGTGATGCTATACGTATGCAGTACTGAGCAAGAGTCAGAGGCAAGCCTGTCAGCCTTAGAAAGGGTTCTTATAAGACTGTTTTCAAAAAGTTTTATTTTCTAACCATGCATCAAGAATTCTCAGTAAATCAGAAGAACAGTTTCATTATGCCTAACCATTTAAACAAACACTTTGTAAGTTAATGCAGCTTTGTTTAATTCAACAAACAGAGAGCAACACATAACCAGAACGTTGTAGTCCCTTTCATTAGACACAAGGAAATGAGGAGTTGTTCCTCCTTAATTTTAGCATAACTTCATCCCTTTATTCGCCCACAGCTGTCGCCAGCGGTGGAAAGCAATGGCAATGTTAACTCGTTTTTTTTTTGTTTGTTTTTTTCTGTTGTTGAGCAGGCAGCAGGCACCTGCTGGCTTCTTCAGCTATTATTGCATATATTGATCTTTTTATTGGCTGCCTGTACTTAAATGATCTTTCTGGGAGCAGGACTTTCAACATGATTGATAAGAGGTTAGAATACACCACTAGCACACTGCCACTTCTTCATCCTCTAATGTTGGACTGATTTGATTTGATGAAACAGTGACTCACTATTGAAAGCTATGTCAAGCTTGTTCCAATAGCAGAACCCTCTTTGGTGCTATATAGAAACTTTTTCAAGAACCATCTACAGTGCATTAAACTAAAGGATTCTTTTGTGATCCAGAGAACCCTAAAATCGTGCACAGGGTTCTATAAGTTTTTATGGTGTTACCATAAACCACTGGTATTAATATAGGACCCTTGAAGAACCATAATTTTAAGCATGCATGAAATGGTTCTGTGAAGATCTCATGGTTTCCTTTACTCAAGAACCCTTGAAAAGCCATAATTGTAGATAACTGTATAACAAAGTCACATGGAAAATATATATATATATATAATATATATAATATTTTTTTTATTTCTTAAATATCCAGTTCGGCATCCAGTATGCTGGTTGGGCCTGCAGGAAGGCTACAAAACTGTCAATTTTCCAGTGTGGCAGTGTGATATACTGCAAAGACAATAAACCTTACTTTGATTCTCTCCTTTCTTATGTACTGTCACAGTCAAATCCTCCCCGTCTTCGGCTAGAAGCAACAGAAACATCTGATTGCAGGTCTGTTTCTAATCACCTAAATAACACACAAGTCCATTGTGTATTGCGTGACTATTTACTTGGAAGCAGTTGTGATTTCTCTCAAGAGTCCACATTTCTCATGCACTCAACTGAAGCTTCACTTAGTGATCATGTCGCTTAAGGACTTTGGCACAAAGCAGTGAACACTGTCCTTTTCTTAAGTTGCGAAAACCGGACTGTACTCTACAACTCATAACTCATTGGCTGCTGGAGTTTAAACAGTGGAGTTTTTGCAGCAACTTCCTGTTTACTGAGAGATCATTCACTGTTCCTGAAGTCACCAAGTGTGATGACCACTAATTTCAGCTAGTGCAGCCACAGAGTGTTTGGGGAATTGAGGGAATTCTTCTAAACTCACTACACAGTTAGACGACACTTCAAATTCTAATTTATTTCCACACATTACTGTCTTCATACCAACCAGAGGCCTACTGCCTACTTCCTTAAAATGTACTTAGTAAGTAGATCTCTTCACAGGTCTGTAGATTCCTGCTCGTTCAACTTTTCTTCTAAAAGCAAAGGTATTAATAGGGAGTCTGTTCCCCCTTTGCTGCAGTAAGAGGCTTTATGGTTCTGGGCAGGCTTTACACTAGATGTTAGAACATTTTTGTGAGGATTTGATTACATTCAGACACAAAAGCATTACATTACATTGATATCAATGTTAGATAGGTAGTTCTGGATCATAAATTCTACTCCAACTCATTCTAAATGTACTGGATGGGTCATTCCAGAGAACACTATTCCATTGCTCCACAGCCTAGAGCTGGAAAGCTTTAGGCTCCTTCAGTGGCATTGGGCATGGTGAAGTTCCAGCTTATCCATGGCTCTTCCAGAGCATTCTATTCTATTGGCAATGCCTTTCAATTGACCTGTGTGCAAAGTTGATCATCTGGGTGTCTTGTGAAATAGAGGAAGGTGTCTAAATACTTTTTGACACATTCAAGGAAAAGTGAGATTGTCTACCCCTCTATTAACAATCTTGGTTTTGAAACATCACTGGGTGAGCAGATGACTCCATATTTTTGGATATTTCACTGTCCAAAGAAAAACATGTATCTTTTTTGTATGTGATATTAATTTTTCAACATCATTAGAACTCAGTAGCTGCCAATTGGGTGAAAATGTCATGATGAACGGACCAATAGAAATACTCCAAAATAGGCTGGAAAAAAATGGTTCCTTTAACTCACATTAAAGTAAACAATGTGTTTGTTCCCTCCTGTAAAGATTGTGGAGATATTTGTACTTCTTTGGACAGTGAGGATATATAAGGTACGGTGTGTGTTGGTACAAGATGTGAATCTGTGTATCCAGAGCTAAATTGTCCTACGACTATCGCAGGAAGCCCCACTGTGCATCATTTTGGGCTGGAAACGCTGGTGATGTTTCTCTCAAACCAACAGCAACTGGCTGCAAATGGTGCAGAGCTGTGGGACCTTTACGGGCAAACAAACATTGATCTTTCTGCAGCCCTGGCTTATCTCGTCCCTGTTTGCTGCTGATGGCAAGGAGAGGCTGATTCCAGAGGCCCACCACAGCAGCTATAATTAACCAGAAACAGATGATATCTAGCGTCCCTTGAGGACAGTGGGACACTTTCCCCGCACACAGATCCCCAAAGACAATGTGTTGCCATTTAGCGAGGCATGGGGCCCAAATGCTTTTGTGTTTTTTTGTCATTAATTGTTCCTGGCACGCTTGCTGTGGGAGTGCATTCCGTAATTAAACATAATTGCATAAGTGAGCTTGAAACATTATCTCCCATTCGCTCGAGCTGGATCCGTTTTGCCAAAGCAAGGATAAAAGCACAAACAGAAGTACAGTGGAGTGGATTTTAGCGTCCATACAGGAAAGAGGCCTTTTATATCACACACCTCGCATCCACAACTATCGACAGAGGCCAGAGAAAACACTCAGGTGATTCTGTTTTAACACAGAGCTGCTTCTTCTATACAAACATACACAATGAAAGACTATAATGGCAGGTTTGGTCTCAAGGATGACGGTACAATAGACCGAACCACCCAGATTCGCAATTAGAGTCATTCATTTAACAACTGATAAGAATAATGTAGGCAGTTTGTTTGTTGGTTATCAAATAAGCAAGCGAGAGTAAGCGTGAAATGTCCAAATGTTGTTTTCTGGTAGTACAGACCTGCACAGGCAAACATGAGATACTACACACTGGCCATTTCTGATATTGAATTAGTATTTTTACTGTAATTCCTGAAAACATACTATTAAAATACACAATTTATTAAAGTACACATAGATCTACAGATATCCCAATTCCAAAATAGATTTCAAATCTGTTAATGCAAATTGCAAATCATGCATGTGCGATAATATATATATTGTGCACTTTCGGTTTGAGCCAAAAAAACAGTGCACCTCTTCATAGCCTTTAATTAGATAATTTAGAGTGTTGTAAGTTTCATAAATGAAAAGTGTGAATGTTTAGTGTGTAATTGTCCTCTCAGCTGTTGGCATGTTGGAAGTGTCTTTACCTTCTTTTCTGTTTCCTCAATGAGAAGCATTTTCCTTGAGCAGACTCTCCCTTGGCTGGCTCTGGGTCTTCTCCTGCACCAACACTACAATATATTATGTACATTTTAGACATTAAAATGATAAAAGCATTGAAGTTTCATTTAGCTTAGCCTGTTGGATGTACAGCATGTTTCCCCCAACCTATGACCGAAAAAGAAAAGGTAACCATTTAATGAAATAACACGCTAAGCATTGAATATTTCATCCAACTTTTAACTTTTTAAAAGTTAAAAGTTGGATTGAAAGGAAACTCAAGAATTTAAAAGTCACATTATTATATGTTATTACATGCTGAATACTACTCGATCAAAACCACCTCCTTGCATCTAAACTCATTATCTATTTTATCAGCTCCATTTACCATATAGGAGCACTTTGTAGTTCTACACCTACAGACTGTAGTTCATCTCAGAAACACAAGGTTTCAGCAGTTAGTCTCTCTGTAGTATTATATGTGTTCATTGTTTGTATATTTCATCATTTCCATAACCCTGTTTCTCTGTTTACTTTGTTAGCCCCCTTTTTTAACCTGTTAATCTATAGCCAGGATCTTTACAGAACATGATTCGCTAGCTAAGCCAACACTACTGACACAAGCAAGTGATCTATTTGTGAAGTTATAATGTTAAAGTTGGACTATAGAACCACATTTTTTAGCAGCAGAAAAACTAGGTGCAAAAGTGGCAACAAACTTTTATTCCATCACGCTGCTTGGCTGTACGTTGAGGCCTGCTTTGTTGTGCCAAATTGGAAAAGAAGCCATCAAAACTAATGCGGAACCTTTTCTCACACAGAAATTAGCAGCTGGGTTAAATTGCCCCAGTGTCTGGCATTACTGGAAGGGAGGTGTGCTCTTGTATGTGCTGTCTTTATTGTAACTGACATTGACCTAACCCCTAACCCAGCACATGGTCCATGCAGGACTGTGGAAATGACCCAGTAAGATGACCCAACCCAGCATTTGGACAGCAAAAACTGCCCTATTTACTTAGTTAGTTTTGCACTGGTGCTACAAACAAGTCTTGGCTGCCTGATATTTGGGACAAGGGAGAAATATTTTCACCAAAACAAGGGAGGGACAAGGGAGAAATATTTCCACTTTTAACTGTATAATTCACACAAATCCTTCTTTTTAAACTAATTTGAAAAGGGGACATCTTTTTTTAAACCAATGTACTGAGGCTGCAGGCATTGGTCAATTAGAAATACCATTGCAGCTCACCTAGATAAGTGAGAATAGCATTTAATGATATGTGGTGATATAACTTGATATGACACATTCACATTACACACTGTTGTGCCTAATGCTTTGCTATAAGAAAGAAGACAAAACCCATTATCGAGTAATCAGGACGATGTTGTGGTGAACATATTGAACACATCCAAAGACATCAGCTTGTCTTTGGCTGCATCTTGTCCTGATCATGATAGGAGATTTTTCCTCTGAGTATCTCCCCCGGGCCATCCTAACCCAGGCAGTGTGAATATCACCTCATCTCAGGCTATTTGGAGGCTCATAATGAAAGTGGTTTCTCTCCCTATGGGCTCTAACCCTACACTCACCTGACAGATTCAAACATGTGCTGGAGAAAATTGCTCTCTGCTGCTCTAATGGAGGCGGTTTGCATTAGCTGTCCTGGCAGCACAGACGTTAGGTCTTCCTCCACTCTGTGCAGCGGCACTCTAAAATCGCTGCATGCAAAAAAAAAAACAAAGGGGAGACACACAATGCAGATATAGGATTTGTTGCCAACACTGCAGGCCAGTTTCCGTAATATGGATTAAGTCTGGTATGGACTAAATCGCAATGAAAGAATGAATCATTATTGGAAATCGTTCTTTATTGAAATATAAGCTTAAGCTTAATCTGGATCCGGGAAATCAGCCCTAAGAGTACAAGGTAGGGTGGAAAGAGTTAAAAATTAATAGTAATACACAACACATCATTGCATTAAGTGGATTTTAATGCAATTTTCCCTGAGATTCTGACCTTCACCCATGTTTTCTCATTTGTGGTTTGTTCTTAGGTCAAAACAGAATCTACGCACACTTAAGAGCTTATAGGTGCAAACAGTTCTGCGTTTTAAGAACATGTTGTTAATCTGATGTGGGCTTTTTTAGGACCTTTTTTAAGAACAAATTTAAGAAAGAACATATGAAAATACTGGTGAATGAGGCCCACCATCATCAGATGTATAAAATGCATTACATAAATTAAATGTACTAATTATGTTTATATGTAGCTTTATAAATAACAGGTAAAGTGTCTCACTTCCAACATCTGATATGTGTTCTATATTCTATTGTGAATAATATTTGGGTCTATGAGATTTGCAAATCACTGCAATAATTTATTTACAATTTACACAGTGTCCCAACTTTTTTGAAATTGGGGTTTTATTATTTTTTTATAGTATTTTTTAAAGTTGATCCCAGAACAGAAAACACTTCTTACTGCTTTATCCAGACTGGTCATCTGCTCTCTGTCCACTTCCCCTCGGCCCGAGAGCAGAGACGGCTGGTGCTGTGTGATGGGAAGCTGCTGAGATATGCAGTTCCACCAAAACCCTACTAACACACACTGAGGCGCGAAAAGGAGACAGAGCCAGAGCTGATCTAACGGAAGAGCTGAGATTAGACAGCATGAGAGAGGAAATAGCAAGAGTTTACTTTACACAGAGACTGTTTAGAGAGAGAGAGAGAGAGAGAGAGAGAGAGAGAGAGAGAGAGAACGAGAGAACGAGAGAACAAGAGAAAGGGATTGATAGAGAGAAAGAGAGAAATATATATAGATATATAGATTGATAGAGAAAAAGAGAGAGAGAAATATATATAGATATATAGATTGATAGAGAGAAAGAGAGAAATATATATAGATATATAGATTGATAGAGAGAAAGAACCAGTGAATTAGACATTGAGAGAAAGAGATAGAACCAGAAAAAATATAGAGAGATAGAGATAGAGGGACATAAAAGAGTGAGAATAATAGAGAGAGTGAGAGATAGAGAGAATGAGACAGAGAGAGTAAGATACATAAGTAGAGACAGAGAGAGAGAGAGAGAGAGAGAGAGAGAGACAAAGAAACTGAATAACATAGCATATATATATATATATATATATATATATATATTCCGAGAATAAGAGGGGGATTGATGGAGAGAAAAAGAGAGCGAGAGAGAAATATATATATAGCGAGAACAAGAGAAAGAGATTAATAGAGAGAGAACCAGTGAATTATAGACATTGAGAGAAGGAGGTAGAACCAGAAAAAAGAGAGAGATAGTGATACATAAAAAGAGAGTGAGAATGATAGAGAATGAGACAGAGAGTAAGAAACTGAATAACATGGCAGAGAGAGAGAGAGAAAATAAGAGACAGAACATAGAGAGGAAGAGATAACAAAAAAAGACACCATGACAGAGGAGACAAATGGAAAGAAAAAAGAAAGAAGGACGAGAGAGGAGAGAAAGAAAGAGGAGATAAAGAAAGAAAGGAAGAAAGAGAGTCTCTCAGTGAAGGGAAGGTCTGTAATGTGGAACTGTAAACTGACGGGGAAAATGAGTGTAATTAGTGTTGCTGTGGTTCAGTATAAGCAGACTACGCGCTGGCACACAAGACAAGCATATCAGCCCATAGGAGACAGTCTGGAATGGACACTCAGAGACAGATTAGATTATCAGCATAAGCGACTGCAGCACACACACACATGCGGATGTCCTTGCCCAGGGAAATGAACACACCATTCCAGGGTGGAGGTCCAGTCGTCTTGGAAATAAAAACAAATCTGAGATAGAGCCACTCTGTCCACCTTCAGTGCCTACCCAGGGTTTCAGAACCGTCTCGCTAAATACTGGCATGAAAAAGGAATCCCTCTTTTCAACACTGCGTATATGAAATCAGATGCAGCGATAATATGATTTATTGGACTGATTAGCATTAGCAGCATTAGACTGCCATCACCACACCTTCACAGGACGAGGGGCTGTGGGCAACACAAAAGCTGCATTTCAAAAATACGTTTCTCGCCCTTTGGATTTCATAATCACTGATTAGTGGTGATTTTCATCAGGGCTCAAGTGGCTCTTGAGTGGCCCCGGAGCGCTGGGCCATGACCACCTCCACCTCGCAGAGCTGCTGTGCTGATT